>JAODUH010010122.1:0-23187 GCA_027564835.1 Typhlichthys subterraneus
TGTCACATGAAAAGATATGCTCACATATTTGCAAATATGTGAGGGGTGTACTCACTTTTGTGAGATACTGTATATTTGTTTGTGATCGTGTTGAACCGTAGTTCCACAAACATCCTGAATTCTTTGTGCTTTTAGTTCACTATTCTACTAAAATAGGTTACTCGTTGCTGGCTAGCTACCCATTATGTCCAGGGAACTACTGAAATATGTGTTTGTTAATCTTACAGAATAACCAGAATTACTAAAGGTGGACTATTTGGTAGGGGGGAATGACAAATTAGGAGTGAATGAAAGCAGTAGTTTAAGTAGCTAGAATATGAAACATTTAAGGATGTAATGTGGGGTGTACTGCCACTTTCCTGAATAGTTGAGATGTCTAGCTGTTTTTTTTAAATGAGAAACCATGCCTTCAGGAAACAAACACCACATCGCAATTCAAGGGAAGTGGACACTTGTGGTGCATAGCTGCACATCTTGCGGTTACATCACCTGAAAATGTACCCATGAACAGACAAGTGTGAAAAGCTAGACTGTGAACTGAGTGTGAGAATATACATTCACCGGCCACTTTATTAGGTACACGGCTGTTCAATGGCTTGTTAACACACTAATCAGCCAATCACATGGCAGCAACTTAGTGCATTTAGGCATGCAGACATGCACTTGCAGAAGTTCAAACCGAGCATCAGAAAGGGGAAGAAAGGGCATTTAAGTGACTTTGACACCAACAACACGCCACAGTAAGACAGGCTGCTCATGTTGTTCATAAACTGCTGATCTACTGGGATTTTGACACACAACCATCTCTAGTGTTTACAGAGAATGGTCCTGTCACTAAAAGGCCTTGTTGATGTCAGAGGAGAATGGGCAGACTGGTTGGAGATGATAGAAAGGCAACAGTAACGCATAACAACTCGTTACAACCAAGGAAGGTATGCAGAATACCGTCTCTGAACACACAACACGTCGAACCTTAAAGCACATTGGCTACAGCAGCAGATGACAAAACCTTGTGCAACTCCTGCCAGCTAAGAACAGGAACCTGAGGATACAATTTGCAGAGGCTCACCATGATTGGACAATAGAAGATTGGAGAAATGTCTTGATTTCAGCTGCGACATTGACAAACAACATGAAAGCATGGGTCCATCCTGCCTTGGTGTAATGGTGTGGGGGTATTTTCTTGGCACACTTTAGGCCCCTTGGTACCAATTGAGCATCGTTTACACACGTCAGCCTACCTGAGTATTGTTGCTGACCGTGTCCATCCCTTTATGACCACAGACCACACATATTCACAAGGCTACTTCCACCAGGATAATGCAAAGCTCATCTCAAACTGGTTTCTTGAACATGACAATGAGTTCACTGTACTCCATTGGCCTCCACAGTCACTAGATCTCAGTACAATAGAGCACCTTTGGGATGTGGTTTAACGGGACATTGGCATTGTGGATGTGCAGCCGACATATCTGCAGCAAAAGTGAAGGCAAAAAGGGGGTCCAACCCGGTACTAGCAAGGTGTACAATGGCTTACAACGAAACATTGTTCGTAGATGCCCTTTGACAGTTCATGGCTGTGTTATGGGATAGCAGATATCTGATCATTTACCGTGGAACTGAAATTAACATAGTTTTGAGCATAGTTTTAGATCAGGGCCTCTCTTTTTAACGGAAAGTCTACATTAGCTGTTGAGAAAAGCAATGGGTGGATCCCATTGTCAAACAGGTTAGACTAGAAGAAGTGACTTTAGTATGAAGGTCACAGACAGACAATGGGTGAATACTATTCTAAAGGCACCGAGGTGACTTTTACTTAAGCCATCTTCATGACAACATTTGGTTGTGGCCTTGCGTCCAGACGACATTGGCGATTTTAAGGACCGCAAATGCCGACTTTTGTAACCTAGATCCAGAGTGGATACTTTTCAAAACGCTGCTCTTACGTTATATGGACAGATGAAATTGAGATTTTTGAATGTGGCTATGTCGTCATCGTATTCCACCCTACCTCCCTAATAGCTATTTTAAGTCCTGGTATACTTCTGGGGACACAGCTTTGTGCTACGGCAAAACAGAGCGGCGCTCAGACTGTTAAAAGTATACAACTTTTTTTCTTTTGTGGATGTATCTTAGCACTTTGTGGGCCTATCTGCTACTTATGTATGCAAACTGGATTTAGCTATCTTTATAACCAGGTCATGTATGTGCACTTCATTAAAGTCATTTTATTTATATACTTGGAACACTTGTGAGCTTATCAGGAGTCTGTAGTGTGATTTAGCAGCTTGTCTGACTGAGCTGGCATATTTACTACAATTTTCACTTAATTCGTTTTCTGTCTTTCTATGTGGATGCCATGCTCCCCTCAAAACGCTATTGTGTGGATGCTAAATCTTTAACAAAAGTTTCCAAACAACTGCGTTGTCATGTATGAATAGCAGCTTCTGCTGGATCCTCACTTTAATATGTTCCAGCACCTTCTCTCAGTACAATTGGGAGCAGCTGGACTCGCATATTTTCGTCTTCCAACTTCCTACTGATGGGATGTGTTGGAGTATTTTGCTTAACTGGAAAGCTGCCCACATATTTGTACTACAGAAGAACATAAGCTTTGAAGGTGCAAGGTGTTCCTTTTTTGATGTAGTAGCTTCGATAGGTATATTCTGTATAGTTTGAGAGAATTATTGTATGGTGAAAGACATTCTGCTGTGGTTTGAGCTTGGCAAACCACAGGGAAAGATTTAGTGTTCTGAAAAGCCTAGAGAATGCTTGTGCATTCATATAAAACCGATTAGCTTTAATGCGGTTACTTCCACACAAATGGAATATATGGCAAATGTCACCGGTCACTGAACAGCATGCATATTTGGTGAGGGATTTAATGTGCTTCACTGTGATACCAGAAATCGTTTTCATTATATAGGCCAGTTTTTCAAAATTTCCAGATGATTAATTACTCAGCTGGGAGCAAAACCCAACAAATGAGTGTGTGTGTGTGCACATGCAATTGTCTATCTTCTTCCAGGGGATGACTTTTCCATCATACAGCAGGAAATCTTCATGGTGAAGGAATGCATGCACCACAACATCGTGGCTTACTTTGGAAGCTATCTCTGGTGAGAGCCTGCTCTGAATACCATGTTATGTGACACTTTACTATTTGAGATTATATTTTTGACTAACAAAAAGACTGAACAAAGACATGACATTCCTTAACATGACTAGTCTCAACATATGTTAGTCACACCTGTATGTATGTGCGTGCGTGTGAAGGTATGACTCAGGCTCTGGAACAGGGCAGACTGGTGCTGACTAGGCCCTTTAGTGTCAGGATGCAGGCGGTAATGGAGCCCATGTTTTCTGACTGCTGTGTGGGAGGAAGCAGGGTTGGGCCCCCTGTGGCCCATGACCTCTAGCAGGTTTACCAGGAACAGGAGCCTCTGATCAGTTTTATATGCCCATTAGTTGTGAGGGCCCCGCTCCTTATCTCTGCAGGCCTGTTTTGTACAGTGTACATTTTAAGTGTTTAATAGACCTGCCTGCTTGCTGTACATTATGGATAATAGAACCTTTATTTAACCAGGAAAAAAGTAACATTGAGATCAAAACATCTCTTTGACAAGACAGGCAAGACAAACCTAAAACCATTTTACAATAAAAATAAGAATACCTTGCAGAATAAGAAATCATCAGGGACCAAACGGGTGCACATAAGTCATTCAGAGCATCTACAGCCAGATGTCCATGTCTCCAAGTCAGCAAGCAATACCCTTTGCAACAGATTCCAAAGGTGCAGTATAGTTCAAATGCATTTTCCCAGTTCAGTGCTCCCAGTAGATCCCTAGGTAGGATGGATACAGGCCTACAATAGCCTTACAAATAACAATATGCTAATGGTTTAGTCTACAGGTGGACAAGGCCGAGCATAAAAAAAGTTCCCAGTTTATTATCATAGACGTGTTTACCGACCCTGGGCAGAAGAATGCCAACAAACTATTATACTTCTGATTTGAGGTTAGGAGTCGACTCAAAATAGAATGTTATGCATTCAGAATTTTGTTATTTGTTTATCTAAAGCAGATATGGTATCATTTCTAATTTTAGATTGTGTGATTTATTTTTATTTTATTAGACAGCCTGAAAGCAGCACTTAACCACCACTCTGTTTTCCTTTTCCACCCATTCAGTCGGGAGAAACTTTGGATCTGCATGGAATATTGCGGAGGTGGATCTCTGCAGGACATTTACCATGGTGGGCTGCCATGTCTTTATTCACTGTAAATAGCATAACATATTATTGGTTTAACTAATAGATCCGCTGAAAATATTTGTTTTCTGTATGCTTATATCGCTAGAACAATTATTGTTAATTGTTTAGCAGGACCTTTAGCTAGCAGGAGTTTATTCTTCAGTAGTGTAGCCTCTTCGCTGCCTAGAGACATGGCAAGCGCAGTCGTGTCCTGTCTGAAGGGCCTGGAGAAATCTGAGCTCAACTCTGCGGTGAGTGCAGCCCTGTCCGAAAGGGCTTTAAGTTGAGGCATGGAGGAATCAAAATGTGTTTGAAACAAAACTATACCCTAGTTTACCATCATCTACATAATAAAAAAACACAATTTAGGTGTTTATCACTTTATTTCATTTATTTCACACAAAAACCATAAGGGTCTCAAATGAGTTGTGATATTATCGCAATTGTATCTGAGAGGATCATATAACACTTTATACCTATTGCAGAAATGCTTTTAGAAGCCATAATATCAATGATAAATAAAACTTAAATTGTAAAGCACTTTGAGTTGCAGCCTTTGTATGAAAAGTGCTATACAGTTTTTTTTATTCCATTGGGGTTCAGAGGGTTAAGAACATAGTTTATCATACAGTAATACATATTGTTACATGGCTATGTGTTTGTTAGATACTTAATCAGGCTAAATGTTTTTGTTGTATGCTTGTTTTTTTATTTAATTACATTTTTTGTTCTATCATTATAGTGACGGGGCCTCTGTTAGAGGTTCAGATAGCCTATGTCTGCAGAGAAACGATACAGGTAATTGTTCCTGCTCTGTTTTACTATTTTAAGATCATGTTTTTGTGAGCAGGTTGCTAACAAGCAGTATATTTACAGGGGTTGGGCTATCTTCACAGCAAAGGCAAAATGCATCGTGACATCAAGGTATTGTAACCTTTCTGCATGTAAAAGATATATTTATTTTTTAAATAAAGTTTTATAGTTGACCCTTCTCTAAAGCTGCACTACTTGGCATATCCTATATTTCCCTTGTTTGAACAATACATGGCAGCACATGTAGGTAAACAATCACCCCCCACCTCCCTCACAGGCAGGTTTGAAAAGCATTATCTTCAGAGTAGTAAGTGTGTCGCGGCTGTTATCAGGCTTTTATTTACAAAAAAAATGTGTTGGCTCAGTGGACTGAACGTTGTCGATAATTATGTTATGTTGACTACGTACAGTACGTCCTGATAACTTCAGTCCATATACTGTAATTAGATTTGTCCATGCCTGCGTTCAATGAAGTGTTAAGTTGGTATCTTTCAGGGTGACAATTGGTTATTTTATGGCGCTAAAGTAAACCGTTTATGCAATTTCAGTATGGGATATGCCAAATTATGACGCTTGCAAACTTACTGATGGAAGGCGTACATCTCCTATGCTGGATACGAAAAATGTTTACCGGTGTCGAGAAGGATTGATCCTCTGACTTTTCAAAGCTGAAAAACAAAACGCACAAACCACAACACAATTCCACAATTCCAGTCCTGGAGGGCCGTTGCCCTGCATGTTTTAGATCTTTTAGGTCTCCCTGCTCCAACACATCTGATTCATATGACTGGGTTATTATCAGGCTCCTAATGACCAATTCAAACAGGTGTGATATGGTCATATGGTGTATTGGTTCTGGTTAAAAGCCTGGCAGCTGAGTTCTGTACAGTTTGGAGTTGATCCATTGATTTTTGGTATATGAGATATCGGTATATGGCCTGTGAACCGACGGGTTCGGGCAGAGATCTCAAGCACTACAAGCATTTAAGACAATCAGAGGCAAGCGTGAGAAAGCGACAAGTGATATAGAAATTGTGGTATCTAGCTGCCAGCTAGTCTACCTATTCACAATCTACGTACTGTAGCCAGTTGTGAACAGGTGTGGAAGCTGAGGCGTGCATGTGCGAAGCAGATCAGAACAGCCACATATACACGGATGCGAGCGCTTCGCTGTTATCACACACAGTTCAGGGATAGGTCTATTATCTTGGTACAGCCCTTCACAGGGAGCACTTCCTGCTTCCTCTGCTATCTCTGCAGGATGCCAGTATCACTCTTAGCCAACAGAAACACTTTACCATTGAAACAAAGTAACTTTAATGTGTAACATGGTCATCTTATTAGTGTATTAACCACATCCTACTAACAGGAACTGGAGCACACTCTATTAATTTATATTTTCCAACATCTAGCCTAGTGTGTCCGTTTTGGATGTGATGAATCTGTGTGGAGCAACAGTGTTGCTGGATCTTTAACTCTGCTTTCACAGGGTGCCAACATACTGCTGACTAACAATGGCGATGTGAAACTAGGTAAGCAGCTGCTGAGCATCTTAATTCTTACAGCTTTAATTCTGTTGCCATCTTCCACCGTGTGTGGGTGTGTGTGTGTGTTATACAATCTGAAAGGCCCCGTCTCTCCTTATTGTAGCTGACTTCGGAGTGGCTGCCAAAATAACTGCCACCATTGCCAAAAGGAAGTCCTTCATTGGAACACCTTATTGGTAAGTCAGTTTCCATCGCATGCTAGCAGCTGCTTGCATATCTGTATTTTAGCTCATTGTTGCTAGTGGCAATTGCTCATGATCTCAAGGCGAAGCAAACACATAGCGGATCTGTTTGCTTGCTAAGAACTTTGTTGGTGTACTAGACATCGCTGGCACTTTGAGCTGAGAAAGGGAGTCACAACACAGTTCATATCCTCCTGTTTGTGTAGGATGGCACCTGAAGTAGCAGCGGTGGAGAAAAACGGAGGTTACAACCAGCTGTGCGATATCTGGGCTGTTGGTATCACCTCCATAGAGCTGGCTGAGCTGCAACCCCCCATGTTTGACCTCCACCCAATGAGGTACCGCTCAGTTCTCTCACACAGCAGCTCTCTGACTGCATGACTAACCTGTGGCTGCTGGAGATCCACTATTCTAGAAATTGGTGTTTGAGGTGTGTGTGTGTGTGTGTGAGATCCGCAGCTTCCCAGAATATTCTGAGGCTGACTTCCTGCTTTTGTGTGTCTTAAGTAATGTTTCACCAGGTCATCCTGATTATCACTCGTCATGCCGGAACATTCTAGACATACAGGAATACCTTTGAACTCTATTGTCTGAATACCATGCATTCCTAGCTATTACTCACTTGGGTTACTAGAAAGTAAAACATTTTGTATCTGGTAGCGTGTAAGATCATTGTTTTAAATCATCCTGCTATGGGCAGGGTATTATTATTATTATTATTATTAACGTCAGAGGTGTGTCTTGCATGATCAAGTCAGAAGTCTCGGGCTTCATTTCAATTAAATTCAAAAAAGTTATGTTTAGAATCAAGCAGTTGAAGTGCAGTCTTTGTGAAAAGCCAAACAAGCTGTCATTGGTCTGTTCAAGCATGTCACAGGTTCTACTGTATAATGTAACCCAGCCTCCACATTCAACACAGTATCTAAAAATACTTGCGAAAGATTGGTTACCTACTCCTTTGCTAAGGCTGTAAGTAGTCTTGTCATCACTTGAATGGATGTCCATATGTACTTCACTCAATTCAATGCAATAATACTTTATTATCCCTGAGGGGAAATTCTTTCGGCAACAGGAGAGACCGTACAGGATAGCCACACAATCCACACATAAATAACAAATACACAATATGACATATATACATATATATACAATATACAGAATTGGTAATAAGTGAGTCAAGATATGGAGACTTTTCCGTTGGTCACGCCATTAGCTAGTTTTTCGTGGCATTTAATAGTGTAATGGCCGTTGAAATGAAGGAGTTTCTGATCCTCTTTGTTCTGCCTTTAGGCATTCTGAAGCACTGCCCCGAGGGAAGCCTACAAAATTGCTCCTCCAAGGGGTGGCCAGGACAGTCTAGAATGGCACTGGCCTTCCTGAGCACATGCCGATTAAATATTTCATTTATCTGTGCCTGGTTCACCCCAATGATCTGGTTGGCTATTTTAACAAGACTACTTAGTCTGTTCTTGTTGTGCAGTCACAAATCCAAACCAGGAAACCAAACAGAGTGTCAAGACTGACTCAATAAAACTAGTAAAACAAGGTCATCATAGCACTGTTTACATACAAAAAAAACAGTGTTATGATGACCTTGTTGACCTTGTTTTATGGTGTTGCCCACTATAATGTTTTAGCATCAATGAACTATCAAAGTTCTCCAAACAGATTAAAAACACAGTACTTATTAGCACATTTTTTTCACACCATTGAGCATTTTTAATTGCATTTCCATTTCATTTAATTGAGTTCAAAAAATGTATTTCTGTTGATTTGTACTATAAATTCTAAGTTTAAATGCTTAGGTCAGTGGTTCTAAACCCTTGTCCTGGTATGGGCACCGTCTGCCCTGCATGTTTTATTCCAGACATACACAGGTATTTTTAAATGTGGGTTGGTCTTTTATCAACATACATGCATACATATGATCGCTAAAGACTGAGGTTTTGCAAAACTGCTTCCAGGGTGAAGATACTGTATTTAAAAACTGTATTCAGTGTTCACGTGTAGAACTTGGCTGGCTTGTAACGTCAGCTTGTAAGCCGTTATATCCTTTGTATAGAACAGGTTTCTGTTTCATTCCTTACAGACTGCCAGTGCAGTCCACAAAGTGGATATTTCTCAAAGCGCTTTGCACAGGCCTTGCATTAATAACAAAGTCATAATGTGACTGCATAGGGATCAGGGCCCTGCCCTTACTTTCTGCTTGTTTATATTCTCTCAGTAACCTCAGCAGTAACCATGTTAGACGCAGCACCCGCTTGCGCCTCCTGTGGTGGCCAACTGCAGGTGGAGGATGGCCATGACCTGTGTCCAAAGTGTTTTGGTGTTGGCCTGAGAGTCCTTATATGAACCCTGCATTAACTGTGATACCTCTGTCTGTGAGACAGGAAAGGCAGTGCGGGAGGTTGAGGATTAGTTTTTTGCTAAATGGCAGCAATCGGGCGTATTTCGCCAGGATCAGCCAGGCAAACTCAACAAGGCCGTTTCTCCGGGCTCTTGACCTTCACGATTGAAAAGCATGCAGCGTCTCATTCGTCGGGAGGTTGATGCACCGAGGGTTGAGTGAAACTCTGTTAAGGCCGTGTTTCAGGCTGCGGTACTGGCCACCGACTATTTTCCCACCCACGGGTGGTGACCGAGCCGGAGTACATGAGTGACGATGCCGCAGCATCAAACCCCACGGACAGTGAGGAGGGGGCTCCCTTTTCTGATTTTTAGTCCCGGGAGCCGGTTCCCTGTCTTCCAGAAGGAGCACTGTGGGGATTGAGCCCGGTGAAGGGCTGTCCCCACTGCGGGCGACTCTGCCCTGGCAGAGGTCGACCTGTTTTTCTTTGAGGAGACGACACATTGTCTCCTTTCGGTTCTCTTTGGCGGCAAGCATCACACTACTGGGGATGGATGCACTGGCCCGCGAGTGACCGGACCGTGAGCTCTGCTTTTCCACCTCTGCCCCTGATCTTGCCTACGCTGCACAGGGTCCGTCTGTCCTCAGAGGGTTCTGATTGTGGCCCCCAGATGGCCCCTGAGACCCTGGTTCCCACTGTTGTCGGAACTGTTTTGCGGCGAGCCATGGCAGTTTCCGGGTAGGCGAGATCTGCTGTCGCAGCTGAAAGGCGAGGTTTGGCACCCAGATCCGGGGCAGCTGCAGCTATGGGCGTGACCTCTGCAGGGTCAGACCCATTCCTGACCGGCCTCGCCCCATCGGCTTTGGAAACGATCCGGAATGCCAGGGCTCCGTCTACGAGGGTTGTCAACGAAAACTGCTGGGCCATTTTCACGTAATGGTGCGCGGTTAGAGGGCAGGTGCCTGCTGCTGCTTTGTTGCCGGTGGTGCTTGAGTTCCTTCAATCACTTCAGGAGGAAAACCATGCAGCCGCCACAGTGTCCGCGTGGCAGCTACATCTGCACACCATCTTCAGGTTGAGGGCAGGTCACTGGGGTGTCATCTCCTGGTGAGCCAATTCCTACGAGGGGCTAGGAGACTCGGTCACCCCAGGGTGATGCGAGCACAGACTTGGGAATTGCCATGGATGCTGCAGGCCCTTTGAGCCTCTGCCAAGAGGGTGGGGATGATCCATGTTGTGTCTGTGAGCCCCCTCTGTCTTCAGTGGAGGGCAGACGGCTCTGGGGTGTCGCTCTGACCAAGTGTGGCGTTCTTGCCTAAAGTCCTATCACCAGCATATGTCAACCCAGTGATCAACCTGGAGGCATATTTTTCACCGCCATTTTCATCTGTTATGCTATATGTTGTTGAGGCATATTAGAGCTACTGAGGGCATTAGGGTCTTGGCTGTTTGTTAGCTTTGCTAGCAAGACAAGGGGCAGGTCGCTATCGAGACAAAGGCTCTCCCACTGGGTTGTCGAGGCCATAGACAAGGCCTACTGCCAGTCAGGTAGTCTCCCGCTATTCAGTCAGGGCCGTCGTCATTTCCTGGGCAGCGCTAAAGGTTGTCTTTGCTGCAAGAGCTCTGAACATTGCCTCCGAGAGAATTGCTGGCATCGGCCATTCTCCCTGTTGCTGCAACACCAGGCCAGTAGGTGGGTGTCTGTTCCTCGTGACACTGCTGGTATTGATTCCTTACTGACTGCACTGGCAGTCGGTAAGGAATGAAACTATGGCACAGCCCAGACGCGTCGGAACGAGATTGACATTGGGGGGGACCGAATTGACCCATTCGCTAAACCTGTCCCTAGAACTGCCACCATTACACTGTGCAAGCTGGTTGCAACGCGAGCAGCCAGCACTTTGTGTGGCGCAGGCCAGGGACAACCCATCGTTTAGCAGCGCAAACTAAAAATGGGTTTCTGATGGTTTCAGAGCGCAGTGGTGCCATTATCGCGTCAGATGCACGGGGTCGTTTGCCCATGCTCACCTCTGCCTCTGTGTTGGGTTACCAGTTTGAGCAGGGCGCAGCTTTCACTGGTGATTGTAATTTTCTAATAACACAAATGGAGTCAGTCGGACAACAGCTATTAAGCTCCATGTGTAAGATTGTTCTGGATCACTTGCCTGCTGCTGAATTTTGATGTTGGGTTTGTCTAAGTGCGTTTTTTCTTCCAGTCTTATTTGTGAAAGTTAGGCAGACGGGCGCGTAACTGCATTGCTGTGTTTGATGGTTTGATCTAGTAATATCACTCTACAAACTAGGCCATATACCAGCGTTGCCTACAGTAGTAAATTAAAATGCAAGTCTCTACATCAATGTGCAGACATATATCTATTATGTTAACACAACGAACTATATAGATGTCTGTCCATTTCAAAATGTGGTGGCTGAACAGCCAATCACAGATCAATGAGGGAGTGTGTTTTCTATTTTGCGCAGCACCATGAGTGAAAACCAGCTCATGATTAGTAAGGACTCGCGCCAGGCAGAATCACATTGTGCCATTATTGCTACGGCCCTCAATGGGCATGTAAAAAGAAAATACAGTTTAGCAGCGAGTTACTTTATGTTTTTGAGGCGCTATAATGCCTTAAGATGAGTAATAAACTGTACTTTTCACATAATATGTAAGTACCATTAGGTATATTATTATCTTGCTCTGATACAGCGCTTATTTGAATAGTGTAATTGTGATATTGAGGTGTGGAGCAAGTCCTTCTGGATTTGCTGATAATTGGGGGGGACACATACTTGGCTTGTTGATATTGGGAGGGACGCGTCCCCCCTATTTCCGACGCCCTTGCACAAGCCTGTGCAGAAAACTGAAGCTACGACGGTAACTATGGTCCTGTGAATTCCTGGATGACTTCCTGGAATCTTCATGCGAGATAATTGTGGGAGGCTGAACGTATGTTATCAGGTGGTTTTATACTAAAGCGGGGCCCTGACCCCTACGTTGTAACTTTGCTGCTGTTAATGCTCGACCTGCGCAAAGTGCAAGCTTTTTTTCTAATCCAACACGTCAACATGTTGACAACAACAACAGCTGTTTTGAAAGCATGGCAGGCGGGTCTAATTTGAGCCAAGATTTACAGCTTGAAGGTTCCGTGTGAAACTTGCGGCTCTGAATTTTGGTTCCGCAATATGCTACCTTCGCACCATACCCTTTAACATGTATGCGCCAAATACACGTACCGTTACACACCTAATGGCGAACCATTCATTTGAATCAGGTGCGTTGGAGCAGGGAGACATCTAAAACATGTAGGGTAGAGGGGTTTCAGGACCAGGGTTGAGGACCACTGGCTTAGATGCTAAATATAAAAACAATATTGTGGATCTTGTGAATGTTTGACCAAAAGTCTTTGGTCAAACATTGATACTGTCAGATACATGTACTTGCATGACACAAATTAATTTATTGACATTTTAGAGCAGAATGTCAAAGGTGAACAAAGGTGCTCTTTCACTTGTGCGTTCATATTAAATACAATACAAATGTTTCTTGTTTCAACAATTTCTGAAGAACGATTGTCCAAAGATGAGTGTTGGTGGAGATTATAATGCTAAAAATGGAAACTATACCTTTCAGTTGATTACTATTGATGGCTGTTTGTAATGCATGTTTTTATTGTGCTCAGGGCCTTGTTTCTGATGTCAAAGAGTGGCTTTCAGCCTCCCAAACTAAAAGATAAAACTAAATGGTGAGTCTTGTTCAGACCGTTAACTGTTTTACTTTTTCATGATCTTGAAAATATTCTGAGCGAACCACCTCTTCCCCCAGGTCCCAAGCCTTCCAGAGCTTTGTCAAAATGTCTCTGACAAAGAACCCAAAGAAGAGACCCACTGCTGAGAAGCTTCTAACGGTAATGCACCTCATTTCAATGTTCTGTCCCTTTTAGTTTTTGTCCTAGAAGGACTGGACCATGTTTATGTAAACATTTCAAGTTTAGTTACTTATGTGAAGTTGCTTCATAGTTGCTTATGTAAATGACCCACATAGATATTTCTGTTCTCTTTCTATGTACGCACAGTGCATGCGTGTGAGCGTTACTGTGGGAGATGCTGTTAATGTTTAACTTGGTTGGTTTGTTCAGGAAGTTCTTCTCTAGGTGTCTTCCCAGGAGTGGGGAAAAACATACACCCATTCTGCATAGAGATGAGTGTCTGATTAGGGATGGCCTGTGTGTTTGATGCTTGACTGGTGTCTGCATGCCCCTGCAGCATGTGTTTGTGGCCCAGACGGGGTTAACCCGGAAGCTAGCAGTGGACCTCCTGGATAAGATGAACAACCCAGACAACCACCAGCACTTCAGTGAGGTGGATGATGATGACCTTGAGGTACAATAGTTTCCTGTTGGTGTTAAATACCTGCTTCTACACTTCTCTGCCATGCAAGAGGACACAAATAAGCATTTTCCTTTCATTTAGATAGTACAGGAAAGTAAATAAAACACGAAAAATTGTAAGAAATCTAGTCATGCCCTTCAGGTGAAAAGTCCCAATCTGTGATGCAGCCTTTACTGCAAACACTTCTCCCCATTTCTCTGCCTTTGCACAAATGTAAATATTGGCAGAGCACACGCGGTGATAAAGCGGTGAATCTGAAAGCCAAAGGACAGTTTCACTGCTGTCACATTCTCCTGGAACTCCTTTCCTTTTCCCTCTCTCTCTCTCTCTCCATACTTTCTCCCCCATTATTCTTCCACCTGGCGTCTGGTCACACAGCGTGGCAGCCAGTGGTCGGACCAGAGCCTTTAAAAGGCCATTGTGCTGATCTCTCTCTCATAGGTGGGACAGCGGCAGCACTGTTTTTGGCCGTAGTGAATGAAAACCAAAAACCCTTGAAGGCTTGTGTTTTTATACACAGCATCAGACATGCAGGGTAATAGGACACTTAACCAGTACCATTTCTGCATTTACCTCTGTGTTAAATGTAAACTTTGCTATATTTCACTGCAGCAGATTGATTTCCAGTACACAAATATAACGTTTGTACCAAATAAGTCGAGGCTAATGTTGTAATGTAACATTCTACTTGTCACGTTGTCTACAGTTGTGCTACTAAAGCCACGATCTTTGAACATGTTATTTCTGTTTGGTCCTTGCATTGCATATCCAGCCCCTCCCGGTCCGACACACCATCCGCTCAACCAACAAGCAGGCCAGAGCCGAGAGGACGCGTTCAGAGATAAACTGTAAGTGCACAGACAGCACTTTGCTCCTAGTTGTCTCATCTGGTCACATCCCACCCCCTCATATTAGAGTTTGTCTTATTCCAGATCTCAATCGTGTAAATCTGTGGTATTTGGGCCATTAAAAAAAATCTATATAAATGAATAAATAATATTATTGAATACAATAATCTATATCTCGAGTTTGAAAAGCAATGCACCAACTGGCCCCTTGTAAGTTGTCATGACAGTTAGCCTAGTGGGCGAGGTCAAGAGAAGTTCCCTGCCGTCATTGGACAAATGCTGCAAGATCCAGTATGACGTAAGCTGTGTTCAAATAGCCCAGGGATCCACGGAAGACATCCTATCTCTGTTTGTGACGTGAACATGTGTATTACGCCACCTTCTGGTTTCCTTGCAGTAGTAGTCCCAAGCGTGCATGTTGCACCCTGCCTGTTGGTGTTTGTTGTACCTTTTCAAGACATGCACAGCTGTTGGTACATAACACAGCAACAGCTGAATCTGAATGGATATGACTCCTCAGTTTGTGTCCAGAAGTCCCCTTGTGGTCAAAACCACTTCAGATTGAACCTTAGAACACAGCCAGAGTGCAGAGTAGCTGGCAGACGGTCTCCTCTCCCACAATAGCACTCCTACGGTCTGGTCATCCCGTCTCTTCAGCCGCCCCCGCTGTGGTCAGTTGTGTTTAAGAACCACAAGCTGCCCCAGGGTGAGCTGGGGTTCCCGGGTGGCTCTATAGCACACTCGAGGAGTGGACCCTATTTGTCTGTCGTTGTTGTGGCAGTCCAGTTGGGCGGATGTGTGCTCCTGCCGTGGTGGCCATTTTGATTTTCCTAGCGGTAGCTACTTCAGTATTTTAATGCTGCTTATACTCTCACTGTCCCTCTACATGAAGCCATCAGAGGAGCAGACATGGAAACAAGCTGCTCAAGTCCTTGTTTTTCTGAGGGACACAGGGCAGATGCAGGTCAGTGGCAGTGTAGTAGGAGTGTGTGTGTGTGTGTGTGCGCGTGTTTGAGCTCTCCAAAACGCACACGTAGACACAGGGGGGTAGTATTGGTGTGAGCAATGAGCATGTGATAACGGCTTTGGCCTTGGTGTGACCTGTTGTATGCGTTCATGTTGGTGACCAACAGAACCACATAATGTGACTAATCAGCTAACGATGTGTGTGGACCTCCTCCCATTGTGCATCTCAATGGATACACTCTCTATTCTTGGATGTCTTATGGTGACTCTCACACTATACATCAGTATACTTGGGGTAGGCCTACACAGAGTACTTAGCATAGTTAAAGTAGGGCTGGGCTGTTTGAGCAAGAATAGTTTTTGCAAGACATACCAGTTTCACTGTATATTACGGTGTTCTTTTTTTTGTGTGACCTTTATAACTTTGTTTTTTAGGCTTCTAATTTCAGTATTTAATATCAAAACATTGTAATTTCAACATATGAAGGCTTTGGCTCCACACAGTATATAATAGAATCAGAATGCAGTTGCATTATGGGCAATGCAGCCAAAAGACAATACATGGCCAAGTTTGTCAAGCCACTGTTTTAGTGTTAGCCACTGTTAGCAACATACACTTATGACCTCAACCAACAGTAAATGTGTTGGAATACCAATTGGAATACCAATAACGTTCGCGATTAATGTTGTCGAATTCAAGGCTAGTACTTTAAGAGGCATTTTATCGAGGCACTGGAATAATGGGAAAAGCAAGCGAAACGAGTACAGAGCAATTCATTACGGTAAACACTAGATCAAGGTATGTCTTACCATAGCGGAAATACTGAAATACTGCTCTCCCAATATCCCAACAACACGGAAGCATGTACAGTCACACGTATTTCTACAGCTACAGACACACAATCTAGATTCTAGCGAGTCACTTGGAGCCTCTCCGACTGTTAAAGGTACGTAGTCTACCTGACTAGTTAGTGGACACGCTGATACCCACCCACACACACAACCAGTATGCTGTTCGACCGTGTCATTTTGTAAATGTACAATTACTCTTACATAATGTTGCGTGCCATTTTTTGAAATGTTGAAGAGTAGGTTGTGGGTAATTCATTGTTAGTTTGTTTGTAATAAGTACGCTCAGTTAACGGGTCCCCACTCAATACACTCTGAATAGCGTTCCGTAGCTTTATAGCATTGAACAGTACGCATTTAAGATGTTTTGGTCAGCTGTGCTATGGTATGGCGGCATGTGAAAAATTCACACCGTACGGCAAATTAAAACCGGTATACCGGATGAAACATATACCGCCCAACCCTAAATTCAAGCAGTAAAACTATTGAATCAATACAAACAAACTGAATGAATGAAACAAATACTACTACCTAATCATCTTTTTAACTAAGCAGGCCAGGGGGAGGGGATTTAAGTAATTTATTTTCTTTATCCATAGCCTGTGGTGTGTGTGTATAAAAACAGGCCAGGAACTCCCAGGAATCTGTGCTGCCTAATGTATTTTAACAAAGGTTTACCTGAGTAGACAGGTTCTGGTTGTTGTCAAGTGTAATCTGTGTTCGGTGGCCCTCTAACCATTTGGCACCATGTTCTAGTGTTTTCCTAATAAATTAATAACAACGTTCGCTTCTAAGGCAATATAATGTAACGGTAAATTATTCTTCTGGTTGTAATTCACACAGATTCATGCTTGACTGTTAAGAGAGTAAGCTACAGTAGCTATGCTGAGTGTCTCTACTAATACACAATCATACAGTATGTTTTGGGCACTGATGCCCCCTAGAGCCCAAGGTGTGTGAGGGCAAATGGTTGGTCTAAAATGCAATTCTTGTCTTTCCCAGTTGACAAGGTCCAGTTTGAACCTCCACTTAGGAAGGAAACTGAGGCTCACTCTGAAATGGTGATTATTCTTGACACCAAGTGTTTTCATTACATATTCATCCTTTAATGTGTCTTCAGGATTTTCTTTGTTTAAAATATTTACCATATGGAATAATCCGCATTATGTTCTGAGTTTTGTGTGTGTGCACACTCGACAGGATGTTGGTAAAGAAAATGACTTCACTTCCCCCTGGAGTCCTTTTGAAGACGGAGGAATATCATCCAGGTAATCCATGGAAACTGTTGTCATGGGAACTATTCCCTCCCCACGTTTTTGTTTTCTTCCTCTTTTTTTTAGTCTTTAGTTTTAAGTCTTTTGTCATTTAATCTGTGCAGTGGGCCCTAAACTGTCTTGTTATAAATCATTATTCTATTCTCTAGAATGAAATTAGTAGTGTTTATTTGCTGTGGCCACAATGGCACATGTGGCCACCTGGCATGACACAAAACAACAAACTAATTGTGATTGTGAATGTGTGCTTTGTATGAACTAACTAAGATTAACAGATTTCAGATTTATTGTCATTTGTATTAAAATTCAATGAAATACTTGTGCTCCGGCTGTCACATTGCCTTTACAGTTAAAAACATGAATATACTGTAGACACTACAGTACACCAAAATTAAAATACAATTATAAAAAAACATAATAAATACAATAGACATGGTAAGTACTATGAGCTGTTAAGAAACCTAACTGCTTGTGGGAAAAGGCTATTATTGAAATGGGTAGTGCGCATTTTGATGCATCGATACAGTATTTATGACTGGAGGAGAGTGAATAATGTGTGGCTGGTGTCCTTAATGGTGTTTTGGGCTTTCTTTTTACAACGTGAAGTGTATATGCCTTGAGGTGATGTTAATTCAATGCCAATGATTTTGGCTGCTGTTTTCACTGTCCTTAATATCAGTTTATGATCACGAGCAGTCAAGTTCCCAAACCACACTGTAATACAGCCAGTCAAAACGCTCTCTATTGTGCATCGGTAGAAGTTGAGAAGGGACTTTGTGCCCATGCCAAACTTCTCCAGGCGCCTAAGGAAGTACAGTCTCTGCTGAGCTTTCTTGAGTATGCATTTTGTATTGAGTGACCACGTGAGGGTGTCTGTGATGTGTATGCCTAGAAAGCTAAAGTGATTAACTATCTCCACAGGTGCTCCATTAATGGAGATAGGAATGTGGTTTGCTCTGTTCTTCCTGAAATCAATAATCATTTATTTTGCCTTGTTGACATTTAGAGAGAGGTCATTGTCCTGACACCAAGTGTATAGTTCTTCTACTTCACTTCTGTAGGCCCTCTCGTCACTGTTGCTTATAAGCCCAATCACTGTAGTGTCATCTGCATATTTTATAATGCTATTACTGGCTTGCTTGGCGACACAGTCATATGTGAACAAACTTTACAGAAGAGGACTGAGACCAGTTATTCTGGTAGGCTTCTCTGCAATATTTCTCATTAATTGAAAATAAAACGATCTCAAATGAAACAGTCGACCGATTGGTTGGTATTCTACAGTATTGTACTTCTCCTCATACTCGTCACTTTCATCCAGACAGACAGCCTGGCGTTTCTGCAACTCCTGGCCAAGACTAGTGGAACTCACATTCAGCATTGCTCGCTGTGTACAGTTAGAGTAACGTTGTGTAGTTAGGCTAAGGGCTATCAACAATGTAAATTACAGGTGTGTACAGACCTGTAATAGCCGATTACACAAATGATAGCAGGCACTACGCTGACCTGTATAGGCTACACGAACGGTAGAACACATGCCCCAACTCGCCACAGAGCCTCTCTCTGTCTCCTCCGGATAAGTGCATTAGCATGCTACCTAAAAAGGAATGCACCATGCACCTGGCATCGCAGTAACAGGCAACACACCAAACGTGTCAGTCCAAACGCGCTTGACTGACCACTTTTGTCTTGTACTTTTTTCACCAAGGTCAAATGATTGGGAATTACAGTATGTCTGAACATTCGCAATAACGCATTGCGTTAGATGTAAATGGTTTGATGCGTTTTCACGTAGCACTTGGTGTAAAGGTATGGAGGATCAGGACTGCCATAATAAAACAATAATAAATATATATATAAAAGTATAAATAAATAAATAAAGTCTAAATAATTTAGTAAATATTTAAATATAATTTTTTTGTACTTTTTGTAATAAAAAAGGCTATTTCTGTATTTTTACATGTATTTATTCATTTTTTTGTGCATTTATAAATTTATTTATTTATTTTTATATAAATTTATTTATTTATTTATACATTATTTTATTTATTTATTTCTGTATTTATTTATTTCTGTATTTATATATTTTTTTTTATTATATTTCTGTATTTATACATTTATTTATTTATTTATTTCCATATTTCCACATTTCCTTGTTTTATTTATTTCTGTATTTCTTCTGGATTGGTTATAGGGGTGTGGTTGGAGCTACTACTACCGCCCCTAGCCTAGATACTTCTCTAAATCGAAGAAGAAGCTATTGCTCAACTACCTATGTCCCGTACTCGCACACCAAACTAATTAAAATGGCTATTGCCAGAGAGAAGGCATCAACATATTTGCCGTGGCTTCGTGGCTTTATTTTAATCAGTTTGATTAAAATAAAGCCACGTAGACTAGTCCGTTTAGTGAGATGAACAATAAGCTTTTATGACAATAGCTTACATTTGTAATCATGATAAGTTACTGCATGAACATGTCATCAGTGGAGTATACAGTATAAACTGGTCGATGTACTGCTAGAAATGAAACTAGGACTTCCTACCAGCCATCGTACATATCCTTGCGATGTTCCAACTGTCATCAAAGTCAGATAGAAAGATATATCCATAAACGGAGAAAACTACAAAGGCTTCACCGGCGCTTGATTCACATCACGGCCATGCAGTGAGGGGCGGTGCTTCTGCCTTCTCGAGATCTAAGACACGATTCAAAGAAATGCCCCGATGTAAACATATTAGCGAGCGGTGTTGAACGCAGTGTCATTAAAACGTCTTCTATGTTTGTTTTATCATCAACTTCTCATAGTTTCTTGATGTTTAAAATATAAAAAGGACGAGGCTAAAACAGGTCTGAAGCCCAGCCCACATGTGAACTCTGACATGAAAACAGGCCTGAAGCCCGGCCCGCATGTGAACTCTGACATGAATACAGGCCTGAAGCCCGGCCCGCATGTGAACTCTGACATGAAAACAGGTCTGAAGCCCGGCCCGAGGGCCATAACTAAGTCGGGGCCTGTCAGGCTCGGGTTTGTCCATTTATTGATAGTATGTGGGTTTAACGTGGAGCAGTGAAGTAGCAAGAAATAAGAGTAACTGGTTTGTGTTTCACATGCTCACCAGAACTCCCCGTCCTCCCTGATGACACGACCCAACCGCTTCTGTTCCTCCACGCTGACTGTGTTCCACTCCGCTCTGAGAGGGAAGGAATTGGTGAGCGGGTTAGAGACAGACAGACAGACAGACAGACAGACAGACAGAATACCTCTTTACTGTCAAATATATAAACCAGAGGCAGACCCTGACCAAGTACAGGGTCATTGGCAATTGAAAAAGGAAGATATAAATGTCATGGCAACCAAAAGAAGACAGAATATGTGGTCACTGTTCTGCAGGTGAGTGGATGCATTTCTTCCCACAATGCAAATAATTAAATTAAGAAATGATAGTCTAAATCTGAAAGGACGGGTTTCAAAGAACTAAATTAGTTCTCAAAATTTAAAAATACTACTAGGAGACCAAATATATCTCGCGGCCAAATATGCATTAGCATGCTAAAAACTTTATGTGCACCCACACACATACAGGAGTGGTTCGGGGGATATTATCTAGTGATATGGGATATTCTATAACAGATATGTTACATTAATGTTTGTGTACTGTCCATATTGTTCAGACTGTAATTTGTTTTTGTTGTATTGTTTTGTTATGTTATGCACTGGCAAAATTGGCTTTGAACTTTCATGCCAATAAAGTGAATTGAATAGAGAGGTGACATAGTTAGACAATGGCTGCGTTTACATGCACACTAGTATTCCACTATTATTGGTGTCATGTAAACAGCATATTACGTTTATCCCTTTTTCCGAATTTAACATTTAAACTAACATGTTACATGTTAAAATGTGGAATGTTGATTTTAAACAGACATGTAAACAGCTTAGTAGAAATGGCAATATTGACATTTGTGGAATAAGGGCAACACCAGGACTATTGTGTGCATGTAAACGTAGCCAATAGCTGACAGTGGTGCTATTAGCTACCCATTTAGGTCGCTCCAAGCCCCGCTCCATTCTGTATTGCCCCAGGGGTTGAGGACTCTAACCAGGTCCACAGGACCATGACTGGTGTTTACCTGGGACACAGAGACAGACAGAAAGGCAGGCAGACAGACAGACAGGTGGGGAAGAGATGGGTGAGTGGAGGACAGGATAAATACAATGACAAATGACAGACAGTATTAAGTCTCAGTAAGTCAGCTCTTTCAACAGAACTGGTTTGTAGTCAGAACTGGTTTGTGGTCAGGATGAATTCAAGTTAAACTCTAGAAGCTTCAAAGCTTTTAACCGGTACATAAGAGAGAGCTTAGCTCTGTCTTATGTATTGGTCCCAGTATTGGCCTCTCTCCACTGGTTTACCTGTATAATATAGGATCGATTTTAGGGTTCTTCTATTTGTTTTTAACATCTTTATTTCTGATTGCTTACCAACCACTGCTCTTTAAAGGCCTTTATGCCCATTACCTCTCCCATTCACCCTGCTTAGCAAATCAGCATGGAGAAGGTTGCACACTGCCTGCGGAGCTGAAGTCAGGCTGAAGAAGAGCGTTTCCGCGTTTCCGCTCTGCAAAAGCGAGGCCGACGCTGCTCGTTGAGCCGAGGCGGACCCGGTGCTTTTTCTCCTCGCCTGGAGTCCATTTGTTCCGGCTCGTGCTTTTAAAGCGCTTTTTACGTAGAATGCAATGGAAACACGTAGTAGAAGCAGGTTAAACACTACATACTGTATATTAAAAGAAAACCGTTTGCTTGTTTATTAGCCCCACCCCACCCCCCTGTCCCACATTTCCTCGATTAGACAGTTGTTAAACGTCCTATAAATATAACTTTGTTGACCGCCTGAATTGTTGCCATACTAATTAATTGTTAATATATTTGTTATTATACATTTACTGACCTACACCAAGCAGAATATCATGTTCACACTGCACGATCCATGCAGTGCAACAACGAGTAGGCTGTACCAATGTGTCCGCGGGCAGTGTGCAAAGCATAGCGGCGAAACGTGTCCCGAAAATGCATGCTCTTCAGCTCCAGATCGGCTCTGCTCGCCGTGTGCAATGGGCGCGTCCAGGTGGGTAGCTCAGTGCCAACAATCATGCTCACATGAGTCTTGTTATGTTTGGCTGACAGCGGTGCATTCACCTGCTAATGATTTGATTGACAGCTATCGGCACCACCTGTGTGACAAATGACCCATCTAGAGCAGAACAGCCTGTGGAATCATGGTGGTCTCGCCAGGCTATACGCACACATAAATGAAGAAGAATGGCTTCCGCCTGGTTACCTGTTCTACTCCTGTCAGTGAGTAGGCATGTCTGAACATGATTCCCTGCGCATTCTGCTGTTCCAGTGCACCCTGTTAGAGAAACACCCACACACACGCACACAAACACACACACACACACTCTTTAAGGGTGGAAGTAACAGACACAGCCAAATATCCTAGACAATTTACAGATCTATGTAAAACATGTGATGTAAGCATGTAATGTAAACATGTGAAAGTGTAATGTAAACATGTAATGTAAGCATATGATGTAAAGGTGTAATGTAAAGGTGTAATGTATGCATGTGATGTAAACATGTGATTTAAACATGTAATGTAAACATGTGATGTAAAGGTGTAATGTAAACATGTAATGTAAGCATGTGATGTAA
>JAODUH010010131.1:6101-29746 GCA_027564835.1 Typhlichthys subterraneus
GTGCGTGTTTGTGTGTGTGTGAGTGTGTGTGTATCGACTGAGGTAGTCCGATGTTCAGAGTGGAGGATTATGCTAAGACATCACCTTCAAGACACAGTCAGGGTCAGAAGAAAAACCCAGGGAGTCTCCTCTCCTGCTCCTAATGGCTCATTAGTGTCTTTTGATGTGGATCCATGTACGTCTGCAGTTACCCGCCTCTCATCGCTGCTTGTATCACGCTGAACATGAACGCTGTGTGCGTGTGGGCGAGGAGGGGAGGGGGTTTACGAAAGGGGAACTGTTTAATATCCGATTTGAGCATCCTTCTCATGAAGGGGGAGGGGGGGGAGCCAAATATGTAAACCATATGACACAGCCTCTGCTATTTACACATTGGTTTATCTTAACTAGCACAGAAGGGCTGTGGCTCCCTCTTGTTAAGCCAGCAGGCAATGGTTAATGGTGTCATGACCATAATAGTAAATAGAAGTAGCAAATAACAATGTTAGAGATAAAATAACAGGTAAGCCAAACAGCTGTGGTTGCCCACCTGGAGGAGAACTGGGCTTTTTCTGTCAGGCCTCCTGCGGTAAGCTCCCAAAGTTCGAACCGCACGGAAAGCGTTTCGGTCGTGGAGTGGAGGGTCCAATCAGTCAGCATGGCTGATATAACAGTGATTGTGGTCAGCCACACCCAGACAAAATAAAAAATAAGGAATAAACACACGCGATTAAAGACTCTAGCAGGAGAACAGGGCCAATGTCTCTCTCTCTCTCTCATAGAAGAAGAAACTTGTCACACAGTTCCAACAGTTTCTGTGACGTTGGCAATACTCAAAGCCGTCAGAAGGCAGCCCCCCTGGGCTTCAGAGGCAGCAGACATAAGCATCAGAAGGCGCCAAAAGTTTGTTAGAACATTGTCCATCTCTGCCAGGAGAGGGACGGTCTCTCAAGACATTGGTTGGTTTAAATCTCCTATGAGCAATGAGAGTAGGTGGGGTTTGGAGGCGAAGCGGGCCTTCTCCGTGAGGGGGAGGGGCCTGGTAAGTTCAGTAGTTCACTGTTGGGGCGGGTCAGGGTGGAGGGACGGGGGTTAGTGGGAAGGGGAAGAGGGGATTGGCCGTCGCATTTCATGACAATGGACTGCCATCATCTCTTGTAGTGGTTGGGAGCGTCGGCAAACGCAAACTTCAACCTGTAGGCCTCGGCTAGCAGCACGCTCACCTCCTCGTTGCCCCAGTGCATGGTGGGAAGGTTCTGCAGAAGGATCATCAGCCCCTGTTGGAAGACGGATGAACACCATTTTATATAAATACATGTAAAAAAAAAAAAGGCATTGGGAAGCATAAAACTGAGACAATGAGAAAAACTATGGAAAGTGAAAGGCAAAATGTTATTTCAGGTAAATCAAATAGTGTGTGCGTTGCGTGCATGTGTTGTGTGCGCGCGTGAGTGCACGTGTTATTCTGGACTGGAGCAATACAAGCTACTACGCTAAGCTAGACACTGTATTTAGCTGCGTATACCGTACCTAGCACACATACATCATACTGGTACATGTCTCTGTCAGTGTCACATGCACTAAACTCTGCTTGGCCTAATAAGAGCTGAGCGGATATATAGAGAGATGTAAGGAAGAAGAAACGAGAGTGCCAACTCTAGTTTAGGCAAGCCTAAGCTCACCGCCACATTCCTCCTCTGTACATTATTATGTTAGCAAGCAGACAGTGAGCAGACCAAGTATACACTTAGGCAAACACACACACACACACACACGTCCAATCTCTCAGACTAATGTCTCTCTCTCTGAGGGGAATGGGACTGGTTAGCAATGAGTCAGAGTGATTGCGCGTGTGTGTGTGTGTGTGTGTGTGTTTCAGGGAGCCTTCAGCAGAAGTGTCAAGGCCAAAATCATTGGCGAGACAACGAGCTCTACAACCAATCACGACGTTAATAATCACACGCAAGACATGGACGGATCACAAGCTGCCCTCCCGGGACAGCCTGTCCACTGTGGCCGCCTCGTACATCACATTTGAGGGTCACGCCCCCACGGCGGCCCTAGTTCCCGCGTCTTTCTAACAACTGTTGGGAAGGTCAGTTAACTAAACTAGGGGCGATTTGTTTACTGCAGCGCGGCAGTTCCTTTCATTAGTGGACTTAATCGGAGGTGTTTGGCTCCATTAATTCTTCCCTTTCCTCAACTGTTTTTAATGAGCCAGTGGGAAGGACCCTGGTGACTTCTGCACACAAGGCATTTGCATGCCAAGTGAGGATGAGAAAACTTCTACATGTCTTCGACTAATTAAACCCAAAATTGCCATTGCGGTCAATTCTTATTAATTAGGCTGTTTTTTCTTTTATTTTCTTTAAAATATACTGCTTAATATCACTCAAAAATAATTGTTTTCAGGTCAATCTTTTTCCAATCAATGTTTATTTATTTATTTATTTATGTATTTATTTATTTTTTAGAAACTTAAGCGTTTTATTCCGCAGGCTGGAGAACTGCTCAATTCAGAAACCCCTTTTTCCTTCCATCAATAGGTCCATGCACACCTGCACTTTTACAGCACTACGGCTGTGCAGTTGTAGTTATATTATTATTATTGATGTTTTTATGTATAGTGTTAATATTGAGTGTTGTGTTACCTTCTTATTCTTATATTATAATTATTGTCGGGAGTAAGAAAACCTACCCACAGTGGTCCGAGGAGGAACCAACATAATCTTAGATATTATATCTTGTATGTAGAAGAAATAAATTCCCTAGCAACGCTCTTGGTGGCGGTTAATGGCTAATGTGAATGAAGGCAAAATGGCTCCGCCCACAGCGGTCAGGCGGAAAAGAAGGTTGATCCTCCTCCGGTCACAACACCCTGCATGCCGGCTCAGAGTGCCCGTGCTAAGCCATTAGTAGCCACCTGTGCTACTCAGCTCCATGTGTAATGGCAGTAGATTTTGCACACTATGAAAAAGATGTTGTGTGGCGCTCCGCTAGGCTCCAGTAGCTTCTTAATTCCACAGGCACGACGCAGCATTGCAATCGAGCGCGCTGCCTTAAAGGACGTCCTGGAAGTTGACTTTGAAAAGTTGACCCTGCCACTTCCATCACCCCTCCCTCCCCTCCCCCCCGTTGGTTCAGAGACGCTCTGAAGTGGTGGAAGTCGGAGGAACGATAGAGCGGGGAAGGAGAGAAGGCAGCGACGTGATTGGAATCACACTTGCCCCGTTCCCATCAGTATTCACCAGAGGACCATCGCCTCTCTCCTTTTATCTCACACACACACACACGCACACGCACACACACGCACACCAACAGTTGCTGAAAACCGACCAACTTTGATGCTAATGTCTGACAGATTATGCACGTGCACGTGCATGCGTGTGTCCATCTGTCTGTGTGCGCAGAAACAATCAGCCAAAGAGAGCGACGTAAAAATAATGTTATTAACACCACCGAACCCGGGCGTCCCCCTTAGACCCCCGTCAAACGGAGTCTAGCTGGATGTGACATCTGCTAATAATCGGCCCCCCATTTTTTTATTATTTTTTTTATATATAAATTGGAAAACGGAAGACAGCGGCTGAAAGGGAAAAATAAATTATTAAAAAACGGCAATTAGAACAATTCCATGTGTCAGACGGTAGGTGATCCGCTCATATATTCTTCAGTGGTCTGTCAACGCGCCTGCTGGTTAACCGGCGGCGCTGCGTGAAGCCAAGCGTGTGCACTTGTCTTGCTATATGTGCATACATACTATATATATATATATATTTCTACAAGTCTGCACACAAGCAGGCTAGAAGAATATGGTATAGCACGACAGGGTGTCTGGGCATGTGTTGTATGTACACTGTGTACAAACATACTGTATGGGCATATCACGTACAGTATGTGCTTTTTTTTTCCCCTCTTACATCACAAACGTGCCAGTGGAGCCTACAGGCCTGCCTGCCTTGCGGCTAGACAGCAAACATCATGTGCCCTGCACCTCACAGCCTCGGGGCCCTCTCAGAGAAAAGGCTAGTTCCTCCCCGCAGAGGAACATGTCGAGTATCACGTGCGGCGCGAGCAAAAGATTAAAATTTCGCTGCCAGGCCGAGGTGGGCGTGAAGCGCGGCGCCTCGGCCTGGCAGCTCCAATCCACCCTGAGGAACGGTTTCACCTTGTGGACGTGAAATTGCATTCGGGAGACGCAGCTCATTGGCAGAGACGTGCGGGACAGAGAGCGAGCGCTGTTGAGCTAGTGGCTGTTCAGAGTGCTGTCTTTCTTCCTCGTTTAGCCTACACGTGTGAATATCATTGTGATGTCGTAATTACACTGGAGAGCAGGCCAAATTGATTATGCCTGTGCCTGCCTTCTACAGTATAGGCAGCAGTGGAACTGGGTTACAAACTTACAAACTCAACCTGAATTCAGCCAGTATGCTCTGCATACAGTTTATATTAAACCAATAGTCCAATAGTAGTGCAATATTAGCAATTAGCTACAGTAATTTAGCAGACTGTGAGACAGTGAGCTCAATTACAAGAATTATGGAGCAGATTAGAGTTATGCATTTTGCATATGGAATTATCAATATTACTATATGTCATTATAGGTGGCGTGGCAGGATAGTCTAGTAGTCCGGGTATTCGGCTCACAGCCAAAACATCATGAGACTGATTTGTCCTACCTGTAAGCAACCCTAAGCAAAATGCCTGATCCAATCTGCTACTTTCATTTGTAATTGTACTTATTGGAAGTGGCTTTTACAACATTAGGAGACTAAAAAGCTATATATAATTAAATGATAATTATCACATAACACTGACAATTCCTTGTCTTCTGTCCCTTATTTGAACCTGTAAATAGGAACACAAGCAAAGTGGTGCAGACTGCACCACGCAACACTATCGCATCTTTGACAATGTGTGTTCAATGTTGGTGGTCGGAGTCTGATGGAGCCCCTATGGGACTAAAGGGGGAGGAGTTTTTCTTTTGATTAAGATCAAAGATCAACAACCTCTCTCCAGAATGCCTGTTGGTTGCATGTTGTAAATGTATCGCTACGGTAACCCTGATGAAACGCTGCTGTTAATATGCTAAAGGATTGTTGTTTACTTGATAATAACTGGCGCACAGTCTACTCAGCTACTGACTATTGTAAGAAGGGAATGTCGCTTCTTATAAAAGGTATCTGCTAATATGCTGTGAATCTTCATATGTACATATTCGCCCGATGTTGAACGCACTACACACTCCCGGGACAGTAAAACACCATTATGGGTCGTCAAGTGTGGACTACCATACCCAGAATTCAGCAGTGTCCCGCGGTGGGTGGCACATTACACACGCTCCCCATATCTGTGTGAATCAAACGCATAGGCGCTAATTGTTATAATATGCTACGGCAGGAGGACCAACCACAATGTAATCTAGTGCTAGTTTAATTGATCCAGCTGTCACACACACACACAGACAGACACGTGCTTGCTCATAAATAAAATAAATAAAACTAAATTCACACACACAGGAAATCATAAAGGCACTTAGGCACACGCATTAAATTGCATATAATATGCAAGCGCACATGTTTACACACACACGTACATGCACACAAACACACACACCTGATGACACTGGTTTCATTAAGAACCCATTTCTGCATGATAACCATCTGCCGGCTATCGGTTGTGTTGGGCTAATGACTTTAATATGCTTTAATTACACACATCTAGCTGTCAGGGGGGAGAACTGCACTTACTCCACTCTACACAGGTGGCAGTGCTTCACACAGAGAGGGGTGTGTGCACGTGCGTGGACGCGTGTGTGTGTGTGTGTGCGCACTTTGTCAACAAATCATCTACAGTACGTGACCGTGGCAGATTTGTGAGTTTGTTTGCAGTGAGAATAACAGCATCAGATGAAAAGGACAGACACAGCAAATCAATGTCTATCTGTCTCTGTCTCTGTCTCTCTCTCTGCGTTCGTGTGGGAGTGCAGCTATCAGAGCACGAATAGGCATTTATCTCGCAATGCTAACAAACACAATGGGCCACCATTACTGTATACTGTTAGACTGCAGGGAGAGCGGGCCCGCGCTCTCAATCTCCCATGCTTGGCAGCGGCCTAAAGTGTCTAATAGTTATTGATACTCGGAAGCGGAAACATGCTGTCAATACAAGGTGCCAACGCTCTTATAGGGCAGAGAATGGGATAACTTAATTGCTACACAGCCACGCCAAGGCCACAGCCAGCATAAATGTATCAAGAGCCGTACGTCTTTTTAAACCGACTGAATCTGCCGCAGTTGCATTCAACACACTTTATTTTCCAGTTTCCAAGTCGCCCACTTTTTTTTGTTGCCTGGCGAGTTTCTGTGACCTGCATTCTGAAGTGACGTACTGTATATGCGTATTTTGTTTACTGTATACCAACTATGACCAAGAGATGGCGCTGTATACACTCACGACAACTGTAAACTAGCTACTGTACGGCACCACCGAAAAACTATATAATTGCGACTAACAGACCAAAGCGAATTAAATGTGACTGAAGCAACATAATTTATGTATCCCCCCCCCCACACACACACACACACCCACACCCCTCTTAAAGGTGGAGTAAGCAGAAATAGAAATAGCTGTTGATATTTTAATACCACTCCCCGTTAGTGCTCTATGAAAATCTCTGCCGCTGACATTGGATGCACATTGCCAGGGCTGGGATAGCATTGCGTGTCACGGTCCGCACCACTTCGTCTGTGTTCCCATTTACAGAGCATGGGCTTTGTAGGGACATCAGAATGGACATCTAGCGTACCACGAGGAGATAATTGGCTGAATTTGACAAAACGTGTACTGGACTAGAATCGCTAACCCAACCATAACCAACACCCGCTCTCCGGAAAATATATGCGACTGTACTGTATTATGTTACATAAGCAATCCAGCAAAAATCACATGCCGTAACCCTGGTCGTAGTGGACATAGAGCCACGGCTAGTGCTGTGCTACGCAAAGTCAGCTGGGCTGTGTTAGACGGGAGAGACGATTGGTTAGAAAGAGCCCAGGCATCTGATTGAGTCAGAAGAGAGAATTGCTACGGTGGAGGAAGACCATTAGCACATTACCAATCATATCAGGGTGTGTTGCATACACAAACACCGGCAGAAACCAACATCCCCCCCCCCCCCCCCCACCCCTCCACCTCTTCCTCCGCGTACATGCGGTGTACCAAATAAAATCCCATTTCACCTGTGAGCCAAATAGGCTATTTGTTGGCAGCTGAAGCCAACTGAAAATGAGTACAGTTGGAACACACGCCCCGACTGTTCACATGCACAACACACACACACACACACACACACACACACACACACACACCGCCGTGCGCACTGGGTAGCAGGTGATGATAATAGTGTTTTGCCGCATCCTGAGGTGTAATAGGTCTAGGCACTACCTTGCCAGAGCTATTAGCTGGCTGTAGCCAGTATAATTACATCAAATGGCCACTTTGGGACGCAGTGGGAGCAAAGGTAATAGGAGGTCCCGCAGTATGCGAGGATAAGGCCGGAGGTAAAGCATTGTGGCGAGAGTCTGGCCTGGCGTACAGGTGCTCCGATTCGCATCGTCTTAAACAGCTCAGCTATGGCGGGTTTGCTCTCCCTGCGAGTTAACGAACTACACTAAATTGTCAGGTACGTGTCACGCCCTCAGAGCTGAGCACGTCGGCTAGTGCACAGGCTAAAGAACGTGTGTTACCGTGGTGGTGAATGAAAGCATGTTTTAGAAGTCAAAGGCAGCTAAACTGAAGAGAAAAAGTATCAAAGGATACAGTCAGCTTATTTAATGAACATGATGAAGGCTTAGTGAGGCCCAGCAAGATAAAAACAAAAGAAGGATGTAATAATGAGTTCTACTGCCAAGTTTTGTCCATGCACATGTCCTGAACATATTGATACGTCCTAATAATGTAAAACTGCTTTTATAGATTAGCGTTTCAGCATGGTGGACTGCCACCCTCTGCCAAGGTTCCCACCAGCCACCTCTGCCATAAGACACGTTCATAACCCCTTACATTTCACAGTAAGAGGCACAACTAGAGCAGGCAGGTTGTGGTATACACACTGTATGAAAACATTGCTAAAGCCTATTCCATTAAGCGCATCGACATTTAAGTTGAACAGGGTTTGTGACCTGACTTTGTCCCCAGAATCAGCTCTTCTTCGATGTGTTTATTTACGTCGAAGATATCTCTCTCACTGTTTGTTCCTTGGTGGTGAGTCAAAGCGCTGTTTATTTGGCATTTTTGTGACTTAAGTGAGGGGGCATGTGGTTGATTTGAGGCTGAAAGAAGCTGGTCAGGAAGCCAGGGGGTCTTTTTTCTTAACCACTGAAGGCTTAGAGGAACAGCTCACACGAAGATGAAAATGCAGTTATTATCTACTCACAGTTCACAGCTAAGCTGTTTGCTTAGGTCTTTGTGGACTCGGAGTGGAGTGGTGTGAACACTTCATTATCATGGTCAATTTCTTCTCTCTAAAAGGTTAGTTTGGTCTATTTGTTTACTTGGGAGAATGCTGGGATGAACTACATTTGCTAGACAGCTCAAAAATGTGTTCTCTGTAGTCTTTTGGAAGACTGTAGTCTCTTCCACTGAAGAGGAAAACCTTCCCCCAAACAAATCTGATTTGTGGGGAGTGCTGATTGTGATGTTACAAAAACGTGCGGGAACCTATGATGGCCCAATATACAAAGATCAAATCTAATCAGCATGCTAACAATGCCAAGTTGCACCTAAACAGGAATTCTTAAGACTGCAATGTGTCTACTGTCTGTGTGTGTGTGTGTGTGTGTGTGTGTGTGTGTGTGTGTAGGAGATAGCATTCGCTATGATTTGTTTGAATAAACACTGTAGTCAAACACACAAAGCCTTACTTAGCATCCACTGGGTGCCACACCATGACTGATGACGGTTGACATCCCAAGCAGCTTTCCCTTTCAAAACATTAAGCGGCACCATAAATCAATGCGGTCTCGGGAAAAAACTAAAAACAACAAGTTAGCCGGCACGTGAAGTTGAGCTGGGGATGTCACTCGGGAGCCGCATGACGGACAATGACGATGGGAGGAGAAGGAGGAGGTATGTAATTACTTCCAGCGTATCAACTCCTCTGTTCTCCTTTTCATTTCTCCTCAACCCTCGTTCGGTTTACTCCTGAAGTGCATCATATTGCCACAGTGGGCACGACACTGATCATTAAAAGTTGCTTACCAGAGGTGGGCCTTGCCTCACTTTTTAAAACCACAGGCCACAGGGGGAAGGAAGGGGAGTGGGGGGGGGAACATCCATCACGAGAAAAAGCTGAAACAGAAAGCCCCCGGTGAGGGTTCCTCTCCATGCAGGCCAAGATTGGGGAAGTGGGGGATTGTTGAATGTTGTGGGTATGAAAATGAGGAGGCCATGTTTTGATGAATGGAAAAGGAGCGGGGGATTAATCAGTGGAGCTGCCCGCCTCTTCATACAATATGGGGGCCTTAATGGGGAGCGTGCTATAACTCAAGCGCACACACAGACAGGCATGAGGGGGCCGCACGAGATGACTAAGCTGAGCCGAGCGTTGGCGGAGGCCCACCGCTCGGTCGCACTGGGCCGCAGAAACACACAAGTTATGACTCCTGACGTCACACCATCAAACAAGAGTGGAGAGAGGCTGGCACACCCATGCAGTAATAAGCAACTTTAGCATGAGCCTTTTTTACAAGAAACATTGTTTAGTTACAAACCCCTATATTTAGAATGGATGGAATGTAGACTTGAGATTTTGTTTGTGGTGCAGCAGATTTCAGAGATAATGCCCGGTACACACAGTTCCGGACAATAATAACTAAACAAAAACAAATTGAATTAGACTACTTTTAGATATTGTTAGGAAAAGCAATATAAAATGAATACATATATATTCAAAGTAGGGCTGTGGTATTGTGATGCTGACAAGCCAAATGCAAGTAATGGGAAATACACCATGACAAAGGGAGGTATATAATATAGCTATAGTATGTGTCCTGGATATAGTACAGTAGTCCAATAGTGTTTCCATCATAATCAATATAAGAATCATTGGTGAAATTCCTCACCATCGGAGAACTTGTTTGAGTACAGCGCTCCAATTAGTCGCATTTTGCGACCATTTTTGGAGACAGTGCGACAAATCTTTATAACTAGGCGCACCAGTGCGACTTGCAAATATGTTTGTGTTATATTATTATTACCGCCGCCGCTGCGTCCTTCATGAAGTCTCAAATCTGCAGAGCTGTCCGCTTACTGCATTCAAACCGTTGTCCACGTTCTCCTCTTGGCTGTAACATTTGTATCGCCGTATGGGTGGTGCTCATTCTCACTGCTCTGTTCTACTTTGGATTACTAAACTCCGGCTTTCAGCCTTGCAGCCATCACTACATCGAACGCTCTCCAGTTACACACCGGACTTACTTACTTAGTCAACTACCGGTATTTGTTTGTGTGGGTAATATGGATTTGCGAGGGACGTGTTGTTGGATATTATTGTAGTTATGTCTTCAGTGTTTTGCTGTTAATCATTGATCGCGTGTCCGTGCACATTTGTTTTGCTCGTCACTCAGTGTTCGTTGTAGTCTGCGCTTGTAATCACGTCGTTACAATGACCAACTACAATTATTCATTTGAATAATACTATGATTCAATAATGTTCTAGCTAATGTTAGCTAGGTATGGTAACGGTAATTTAACGAACTCATTGAGGGGCTTATGTTTGTTAAACCTTGAAGTTTTGAAGGGAATTAAATGCCTTAGTTGTTTTGGTGGCTAAAATATTTTAATGGTCATTGTTGTGTGGTCAGACATTTGATGCAAGACTTCAGACGATTATCTGTCCTGGCAGTGGCAGTGTGCAACAAAGCATCAATGTGTCACATCTGGGTGAGTTTCAATCATAAAAATAAAAGGGAGACAAAAAGTGCTCTTAGTGGGGCTGCAAACTTTTATACTAAATCTAGTAGGCTATCTACAGTGACCTCTCTACAGTAAGTAGTAGTGGGTCAAAGTTGCATTAGGCTATAAAAGAATAAATTCAATGTGTCATTTAATTTCATGTTTTTAAAATAGGCCTACCTATTGCTATGAACTCAGAACGCCGGTGTTATTATATAGTTCTATATGGTTTAGCCACCCAAGCACTAGCCTGGTGTAACCAGACCTAAAAATCACTTTGTGAAGGTCTGGCAACTTTCCAACAGTTGTTTCCTTTTACTGGGCGTAGAGACCTCTGACCTATTATTACTATTGGACAGTGTTCAACCAATAGGCTTTGCTACAATGGTTTTGATCATCTCATCTACCACCATTTCAAAACATGCTTGGTGTCATCTCACTAACCCACCGTGATTGGTCCGCCAGCAGGGTGGCTGTGAAAACAGGGTTTACAAACTACATTTTCAGTAAGGAGCACCAGTGCTACTAGTGGACTAACTTAATCTGGAGCCTTGGAGTAGATTGTCAGAATCACCACAGTTGAAAACATGGGGGTAAAAGTAATTGGCACCACACAAAACAGCACCTCACACCCCCACAAGTGGAAATGCTTGAGTTCAACGGCCCTGATAATTCTAGGGTAAGATGCATACATTAGCCGGAACAAAGTTGTGTTCCTGCTAACAGGGATTGATATCGCGCTGACATTTCCAGCGATCAGGGCCTCTCCTTATTGCCTGGGGAGTCTGAAGCGCCGTGTTCTCTGCACCGAGGACAGCCGCTGACATTTACACAGGTTCCAGAGTCTCACACACACCATTAATTGAAGGGGGGGGGGGGGGGGGATGGGTCTCAGCCTCCATCTCTCCGTCAGTCCCTCGCCTGCTTCTGCTCGCTCAGTGGTGACACGCCCAGCCCGTTCATTTACACAGAACTAATAGCTTTGTGTCTGTGCCGACGCTAGGCCTAGCGCTAACTCTCACAACCGGTTTCCTGAGGACAAGATCTTTGCCGTGGCGCTTCGTAATGAAATGGCCGGGGAAATGGCATTACACGACCGTGGAACGGAGAGGGCCGGCGGCAACTGCGCTGGAGTGGGGGGAAAACAAGCCTGGTGGTTTGACATGTGTGGGCCTGCCCTCGCACCACCTAGGGTCTCACCTGACATTTCAACACAAGCAGGGATGTATCAGATGGAACACGTGGGACTTAACAGCACTCTGGATCACAAATAACTGCCCAATACACGCTAGATGTACATAGCTGGTGGCCTCCTGCACGGAGAAAAATTGCCCACAGTGCTTTGCATTAGTGACAGGTGCGAGGCCAATTTAAAAATACTTCATATGAATAAATGCCAGTTCTCCTATTTGTGACTGATCAAAGTTATACATGAATGGCCTTGCCATACAGGTGAAAACTAATCAAAACCAGGCCGACCAGATAGGCAAGGCAGAACTCACTGGCCAATGTTGAGCATGCTTGCAATGTAGTGTTGAATGCGGCATTTTTAAAGTGTCAGTTTGCCATTCGGGAGCAGATATATATAACGTCAACAAAGCAGGGACTTTGATGTCAACTGCATTGTGACCTTATGGATGACTAATTAATATAAGGCCTGTTCAGCTCAGAAATCCACAAAGCTACATCCAGAATTATAGGGTCGTTTTCTTGAAAAACACATTGTACTGAATTTGCTCCTCGATGAAAATATGATTTTTTTTTTAATAAGTTGGGTATGTTGTGAAAAATAACACAATTGGGCATGTGCGGCAGACAGAACTTTATGAAGTCCCAGGCCCAGATGCAGCTCTGGCATCAGGCAGTGGAGTGTGTTCTCTTGAGGCACGCACACACACACACACACACACACACACACACACACAGCTGCATAATGTCTCATTACACTCCTGAGTCTGTCTGTGTGTGTGTGTGTGTGTTGAGCAGGCCTGAGTGCAAGAGAAAGTGGATGTGTGTGTATATATGGGTGTGTGTGTGTGCATGAGGAGGTTTTAAGTATTACAGAGTGTGTGTGTGCGTGCGTGTGGACCACTGGGGGCTAACCGCGGGGGGGCAGCAGGAGGCAGATTGCTCGGGGACAGACAGTCTCCACTCTTCCATTTAGACACTGCTCTCACAAACAGGACAGCAGGGCCGCATTGCCGTTCCCTCCAACTCCCTCTGACCAAATTCTACCTTTACATTTCAGTTTAAATGTATTATTGACAATTAGGCTTCTATTACCTCCCTTGTGGGGTTCGGCTAATGTGACTGTGTCTTGCTATATATATATAAAGGGCACTTATAAAAAGCGCATTGTTGGCTGAAGTGATATAATGTTCGACCTGGAAGTAGGCGGTTAAAGCCCCTGTAAAAATGCCTGTGTGGGTTTACAGAGGCTTTCAAATGCCATGTGGAGTATACCACAACTATCTTCTTATTTAGAAGCTTGTAGAATAGCGTGGTCCCAACTCTGTTTAATTACATTATTAATAATTATTAATATAATACAAATAAATTCAACTAGTGTTGTCACTATGTGTAAATACACATTTTGTGCTTGGAACTGGGGAAAAAACAAAAAAACTAGATGTTGAAATTGCACATATTCAGATGATATGAGACTTTAAAGGATTTGGTGCAAATCTGTGCCATTATTATTAAGACCACCCACCCACATATGCACGGGAATGTCATTTAGCCCCATGTTAAAATATTTATTTTTTATAAATAAATGTATATAATACATTATAACTATATTATAATTTCTCCTGTACTTTATTTTTTACCAGTTTAAATATCCTTAGTGTGGGAATACAACACAATCATTTTTCGGCGGACAAACACATTTTGGCACAACCAAATTCCTCCAAATTCCTGGATTTCCCTCTGTTAACAACAATATTAAACAAGCTGCTGTGTGACAGGAAGCACTACTAACAAGATACGGACCCCAGAACTATATTTTTATAGCTGTCGAAGCGAAACATTTAGAATAAAATTGATAGTAAATACAGGCAGAGATAGAGTGCAAACTACGCCCAGTGGAGGGAAACACAATTGGCGTGAACAATATGAATGCTAAATTACGTTAGCTAGCTAAACAAATTCGATATTTCACGATCCTTTTAGCACAATATTGTATGTCAACCTGCAGCATTCAGGCATTCTGACAATGAGGCTGTAAGCAATTAAACATGCTCATGCTTGACATGTTATTGAACTTCACCATACTTCGGTTACTGCAGCCTGACGTACATCATCACTGTTTGTAAACGGTAAATGGGTCTCCAGGGAACAGCGCATTCATGTGCACACAAAAACTCTCACAATTACAGGCACGCCGACACAGAATAAAATACAACACAGATACAGAGATGTATTGAGAGCAGACAAACTGACAGGAACACGTATGTTTTTTTTGTTTGTCATACATACACAACTATAGGCTAGCATGTGGACAAACTCATAGACAGAATCATTTCCCAGCCCTAAGATAAAAAGCCCCTGCAGTAAGCTGCAGCGCTAACAGTAACAGCCAAGCATATTTCTTCCATATAGGCTTAGCAACTCACTGTAATGATGAGGAGAAGTTAGAAGCCTTTCTTCTACTGAGAGAAGAGAGATGTGTGTGTGTGTGTCTAGGGGGTGAGCTGTTGTGTAAATATTGCAGGCATCCGGTTCAAGACAATTGTCATCATTGCTTATATTAATTGTGCATGCTGCAATAATATAGTAAGCCAGAAGTACTGTATGTCTATAAGCAAGGAAGGGGTGAACACAAAAAGGGAGAACAGACAGGCAGAGGAGAGAAGAGCTGCCTTGGTGGTGTCTGGGTGCAACTGGTGGCCATAAGAGGCATTCGTTGGGCCACTAAGACCATGGCAGCCTTCTACTTTTAACTCCGGCTCAACACAATACAGGAGGACATTTAACCAGAGAGAAGCTAGCTAGCTAGCTAAGTTATTCAATTTCAACTCCCAACAGGCACCAACCAAATAATTGAAGAACAGTTAAAAGACACATATTTAGTTTTCTTTTTTTAATTAGTATGTTTTGCTGTCGTTCACTTTGTGCTGAGCGGTTCTCTGTACTCTCGCCTAGCCCCTTACAGCGATAATATATAGCTCACAGACCTCCCCCACAGCCACACACAGTTCTCCATCGATCTAGCCACTTAGAAATGGGAACTTCAGGCCCAATTTAAATAGAATGGGGCCCGTGTCCCTTTGCGATACACAGGCGCATGAAGTGAAAAGCAACAACGATCGTATTTAGAGGACCTCCTCTCCTCTGGAAAAGGAAGGCTAAGCCGAACAAACATTAGTGAAGAAAAGATTTCATTAAAAGCCGGCATTGCCAAGATTCTACGGTATAATCTCACCAATAAAAAGTATGCAGCATGAAGTACGTGTGTGCAGAGAATATGACAGTTTGCCAGTAGTCCTCTCATCCCTTCCTCTTTGTGCAGCGCTCTCTTCCCATGCCTCCTATTCATCTCCTTATCTCATAACCACTCTAACACCTATTTTACTCCTTTTATTTCCCCCTTTGCATCTCGCCTATTTCATTCCTTTCCTTTGTCTTTTTACAATAGCGAGGACATGATTTTAGGTATTCAACCAAGGCTATGCCAAAAGCCAGGCTTAAAATGAAAAGCAGTAATACATTAGTGAGATGATTACAATCTAGCAGCATGAATTAATGACATGAACAGAAATAGAAATAATGTCTATAACCTATTATCGTTGCGATGAATTAAACAGCTCATGAATAGCTCTCATAAAAGGGGTAGTAGGTCATAGATGAGACTAGATGTTGCTTCACGTATAACTAACTATAGCTAATAACAAACCTGACTAAATATCTGAGGTGCTTTCTCCTCACAAATATCAAAGCCCTATCCAACTATTAATTGCTCTGCATCAAATGTGACTCAATCATTACAACATCCACCAGGCACTCTAACTGCATAATTATATTTAAGTATTCATAATAAATAAATAAAAACCTTATATATAACCTAAAAGCCATTAGTCATTTTAACTACTTGACACTTCCAAAATCTTTTTTGGGTGACTGAAAAGGTAATTTGTTACAGTTTAAATCTGAAAACAAAATGCAGTCCATAGCATTACATTGGTTCTGGGTAAAATAAAAAAGATGTGGATTGTTGAGTGTTATATTCAAAAAGTAAAATATATATATTTTTTTTATAAATGTATGTTTTAATCTTCTGACCAATATGCTACAAAGCATGACAACAAAACTTTTGCACCATGTAAATATGCCATTTTGCCTATCAGTATAAGGTGAGAGATATTCCAAAGGAAAGTATAACAAATGTATTGTTGTGAAAGAAGTATAATTGCCTACCAGTACAGAAACAATTACAATATGCGTTTGAGAGCTACAATATAATTTGTAAGCAGAGAAAATCAAGCTCACCGGTCAATCAAGCTACTCATGGTTTATTGACACGTGAAGAACAATAGAATTATGGAATGTTCTTGCACAACACAGTCTCTTTGGCAGTCAACATAAGCCATTTACTTTAAGTTACCGGTACTGTTTCATTTAGACTATTAATATTAATTACAGCTAATAACTATATCAGCTATACAGACTAAATGTTGAGTTGAATTCATTTTTCAAAACAAGATATAGTAGTTTCACACTGGTGTGATCCAATAATTGACCACGCTATTGACACTTAAACATATTTGACCGTTTCTTGATTAGCTTAAGACTAACATAATTATTTAATAGATTCCATCCCATGCTTTTGAGAACTTTAGAGACACATTCAAGGTTGGTCACTGAAAATATTCAATATGTCATATTCCACCACTGTTGTAAGCGTGATAGGCCACGGTTTATGGTCAGGCCGTGGATCTTGTGTCGACGAGTAGGGTCAAGTTCAGGAACTATGTGCCATAAATGTAGGTGTTCGGCGCGGCTGCGGTATTGCGCGTCGAGGGTGCAGGACGGGAGCAGGTCATAAAAATTGAAATACAGTATACTAAACTGACGCACGGAATACAATATATTAATCCAGCGAGGGCTGGATTAATATATTAATATATTAATCCAGCGAGTGTGTGTTTTTGTCCCCCAGGGGGACAAAAACACACACACACACCACACAACAAATGTGTTCCACTTAGCATATAGGTTACCATAAACAAATATGTAATGAGGGCTCATTTGCTGCATACTGGGAAGGAAGCTGCACCAGGATGACATTTGGACGTTGTCTCTGTATGTGTGTGTGTGTGCTTGTCTTAACGGGCAAATGGGAACAAGAGCAAGATATTCATATGAAGACATACATACATTTAATGTGGCTACATAACACAAGAGAGTGCACACGCACACACACACACACATACACACTATTTGATTGTCTCATCTTGAAGCTTTGTCAGCCTCCACCAGTCCTTCCCACTGTGGGTGAATCATTTTTAATTATCTGGACCCCTTCTAAACGCCTGGGCTCTCGTGGACCCTAACCCTCCACCAACTGGCCATTCCTCCGCCTTTACTACACAGCTGAGGGCTCCGGGAGTGATGGGCGAAGGAGATCTGTGCTGGACAGGCACCCAAATGGCCCCAGAGTCCTCTTTAAACCTGGAGGTGAGCGCTTGCCTTCACTGCAAACCACTTTGTAAACACTTCTTTTCTGTTAGTAAGACCGTTTCAGTGCCATGTCTGTGAGACCTGTATTAGCAAGAGGAGCATTAAAAGCAGTAGTTGTACAAGCAGCAGAATGTGTACAAACAGTAGCACTGGCAGTAGTGCAACTAGCAGTATTTACAGTACTAATAGCAGCATTGACTTGAGTATTTGTACTACCAGTAGAAGTACAGTACACACACACACACGCACACACGCACACAGAGAAGTGTGTGTTGTTCTCTAAGAGGCCAGCTGCCACAGAGGGCTGGCTACCAAAGTCACCTTGCCACAGCTGCTAGCCATCATCTGCTAATGCAGTCCACCTAACGGCCAGCGAGGTGTGTGCTTACATGCATTCTGTTTGCGCGAGTACGCCAGCAGGTGTACCGGGCGAATATGTTCGCCAGTTCAAAGTGTGTGTGTGTGTGTGTGTCTTGTGTGGGGGTTCATGTTGACCCTTGTGAGTGCAGCTAGAGTGTCCAGTGTGTGCGTCACCTGAAAGTCCCTCTCCTCCAGGATTTCTTTCCTCCAGCGTACCAGGAAGGCAGCGCACACATATAGGTGGAAATGGGAGAAGCCCTCCGGCTCCGCCTTGAGAGAGAGTAGACAAACGATAGGAAAGATATTTGAACACTGAAAATGACATGTTCCGTGCATTGTACGGCGCGTGTCCAATCATATTACTGCAACGTTTTTTGACTACTTAACTTTGTTACTAAACCGGAGTGTACCAGACTTCAATAATGACTTGAAGCATATTCAATTATCATTCCAGTCTCAGTTTGGACACAATCTAACTTGATTGGGAGAATATGACCGAGACGATTGGTCACGGAAGGGATTCTATCTAAATTAACCAGAATGTTCTCTACATAAGCCATCAACATACAGGGTTTAGTGATAGCTACATTTTAATACAACAGAAGCCTGCTTTATTAAGCGTTGTGTTATCATGTCTGTCCAGAAGGGATTTAGACAACGACCTTCTCCACACATGCAGAGAAAAAGTTGTGGCTGAGAGAGAGACAGAGAGAGAGAGAGAGAGAGAGAGAGAGAGAGACAGACAGACAGAGAGAGAGACAGAGAGACAGACAGACAGACAGACAGACAGATAGATAGAGAGAGGCTTATACAGGGTTTCAGACCGAGGCCCCCTCGTTTGCATCTCCCTGTGCGACCTGGAATCCAAATGAGGGAATTAACAGGAGGGCAACATACAAACAAGAGCCGTCGTGTCTGTCTCTCATTTCCCCTTCCCAGTAGGATCTCTGTGGGCCCGTGACAGCAAGTGTAATTAGCAGAGCTTCGGACGCAATTGCACACTTGATTGTGCACAAACACAAACACACACACACACAAGCATGAAGTAGTTCCACGCTTGTTGACCTAAACACACACACAAAATATACAGTATACTGGTTAGGTCTCCACGATTTGATCAAAAAGTAATATTGCGATTCGTTTGGCAAATATTGCATTTGCGATATAGTAAGCAGCTCTCATAATTCTGTTTCCTTTGTAATCAAAGCTTAACAGTGCTATGTATATTTTAAATATAGCAGCAATCATACATTTTCTATGTAAAGATACAAGATTTTGTAAAGATGGTTAATAGCCTACGTGTATTTTTAAATATGTAGGCTATTAAGCAATTAAATTAAATAAAGTCAAATGACATAGCTACATTTATGCAAAATACAAATGAATACGCACAGGGTTGTCATGCACCGCATTAAGTATTTAATGGCCGCATTAACTGCAGCTTTAATACTGGCCCATATGTACAAACATACAGTACAGATCCCATTCATAGTGCCTTCTAAATAGTGTCATCCTATCCTCTCTCTGGGATGTTCTACCTATCATTTCCTCCCCATCAACATTCTAGCATCTTCTGCCACCATAATCTGTCCAGCTCACCTCTATTTTAGTCCAAGATGCTCACACACACAATTCCATTCACCTCTCTCACTCCCTCCCTCTTTTTGTCATCGTTTTCCACCTTCCAACTTTCATTCCAAAGCATCCATCTATATCATTCCAACACACAACTATAAAAAGATTTGACCGATTGATCAAACACCCCAATTCCCTTTGTTCGTCTGTCATGTAATTACTGGTTCTCTGGACAAAAGGTTGCGGCGGGAGTGAAGGTGAGTGTCTCCCCCCCCCCTTCACAGGCCTCGTGTCACGGCGGCCATATTGGCAGAGACAGATGATGCGGTGACTGACAGCGGCGCTGATCAAAGTGGCTCGGCGGGGAGAGGTAAAGAGATAAGGGGGAGATAGAAGAGGCCGAGAGAGAGAGAGAGAGAGAGAGACACAAACAGACAGACAGGCAGGCAGGCAGGCAGGCAGGCAGGTACACATACAGACAGACAGACAGACAGACAGGCAGGCAGGCAGGCAGGCAGACATGAGGGGAGACAGGCAGACACAGACAGACATGTGTGATGCTTAACCTAGACAGGATGAAGAGCTGATCACAATGATGATGATGATGTGGTGGTGGTGGGATGCAAGAGATGGGGGGGAAAGAGAGAGAGAGAGAGAGAGAATGATGGAGAGGTGAGCTTTTATTGAGAGGAGAGGGGAAGATGAAATATTGATTGTCGAGCCAGTGGTGTCAGTGTGTGTGTGTGTGTGTGTGGCAGGTCATGTCTACAGGGGCCTGCCTGTGGTGAAGGGTGACCCATGGGTCATCCGTTACGACAAATAGCAGATGGGGGGAAGCATGGGAACAGGGGTTCAGCTCCCTTGAGACTACAACACACACACGTCTATGATTTGTTAGGCAATTCTCTGACTTTATTACCTGTTATTATCTTATTTTACCATGTAAAATGTCTAAGTACTTTTTAGTAATATATAAATATAATTTATTTTTATTACCGTATTATTACATATCTATGCATCTTGCCAACAGATACAAATTATGTTTGTGTTTGTTTTGCTACTGGCCGACGTGGCTCTGGTCCTGACTGGTACAGTCAGGTGTGTGTGTGTGTACAGGTACAGTATGTCTAATCTGGTTTAATGTCGTTGTTTCTTTTCCACTGGGGAAAAGTAAACATAATTCATGAAATTGAAGCTAAAACACCACATTTTGCCGTGCTGTAGACCAATTGTTTAGCACAGCATGCATAACCGTTATTCGTCGTTTTCTAAGACCCATGATTTGTCAAGGGTCCGAGTGTGACACCATATCTATTAGCGCCACGGCGATGCTAACAATTACAATTGCGCGACCTTAAGTGAGTGAAATTAACCAGTATTAACCAGATAGGGGTCAAGCATCTTGCCTTGCTTTGGCAGGCTATCGACACTAGGAAGGAAGCGGATGATTCAGGAGTAAATAAATAAATAAATAAATGAAATAAATGTCACGCTACATTTTTAACAGCCGTGCCAATGCGCCACGCTGAGCCACTTGTTAATTTCATGCTTCACACAACAGGGATAATTTGGTCCCTGTCTGTCTGTCTGTCTGTCCGACTCCATGACTTAGGGGAGTGGTGTGTGTGTGTGTGTGTGTGTGTCTGTGTGCGTGTTTCGCCCCTTAGCTCTTCCTGAGACCGCCGGAGGAAAATAATTATAGATAGAAAGTAAGAAAAACAGGACAAGATGGGTGGAGACAGAAACTGGTGTAGAGAGGGAGGGAGAGAGAGAGAGAGAAGTGGAGAGAGAGAGGCAGGCAGGCATATTAACAGATGGCCACACTGCAGAAATACAGCCACAGTGTAGGCGTTATACCTCTTAGGTACAAATTGCCTCCTCCCAACACACGCGCGCGCACGCACACATGCACGCACGCCAATATCATAATGTTCAGCTCAGTGGCAGAGGACTACACTGACATTACGCACAGTGGGGTTCAGGTTTATCACAGAGAAGCTTCAATAGCTGATAACAGGCCTGTTTTGATGATGTTAATTTCAGGGAAACTACGGTTATTTGTGACGATTACGCTGTCAACAGGCTTTGGTGCCTTTTAAGTTGATCTGCAGGATTCGTTTGCCGTTTTCTTTTGAAACATAAAGATTTACTCTGTTCTGCACGGACAAAGCAAGGCACTACCACTGCCAGGTTCAGGGGTTCCATTCCCTGTGTAGCTCTGTATACAGAGCAAGGCACTAACACCAAGGCTAAGGCTTCTATGCCTTTTCTGTGTAGCTCAGAAAATGTTTTAAATAAATAAACCAGAGGTCTTCGACCTTGGTCCTGGGGGACTCCTGCCCTGCATGTTTTAGATGTCTCCCTGCTCCAACACACCTGGTTCTAATGAATGGCTCGTCATCTGGCTGTGCAGAAGCCTGATAACGACCCATTCATGTGAATCGGGACCTCTGAAATAAACAACAGCCGAGAAAAGTAAATGTAAAAGAGAGCAGAAAGCAGTCGTAAACCAAAAGGACATCAATCAACAGCCCAACAAAAGCCCAATGCTATCCAAAAAAAAGGCAGATACATTAGAATAAATAAAGCGAAAGAAAGAACAAAAAAATAAATAAACCAATAGGGATAAATAAACAACGAGAAGACAACAAGAGCTTTTGCACCTTGCCATCGAGTCCGCTGAAACATTCATGAGCCAAAGTGGCCCAATTCCCCGTCCTGGCCGGGAGCGGAGGCCAGGAAGTGTGACAGGGCCTGTCTGGCTGGTGTGGCGGGGCAGCACGCTGCCATCCAAGCCACGTTGTAATGCATCAAATATTTAGAGGGTGGATTTCAAGTACATTGTGCACCTAAGGTTGCTGTCATGACACAAGACAAAGACAACAACACTCTTTAATCATTCATCGGGCCTTTCCTTGTTTTAGACTTGAATGTGGGGTTGTTGCTGCATATCATAAAATGTATGAATGTATACTTTTAAATCTATTTGCTCCCCATGGACTATCTCAAGTCAGAGTGGGCTATTATAAGTAGATGCAATTTTTGCTTTAGCATGCTCATTAAAGTAATTTAAGGCAAGCTGAGTTGGTTGGACACTTATGAACGCCCACTTAATCTGCATATAAGATGATTTTAACTGCGGTTGTCAGCTGTTAAAATGTTTGATAGCAGTGCATGCTTCTCCCTTTAAGACCAGGTGAGATGAGAGATCTATGAGATTATATTGTCATTGTTAAAACAAACACGGTGAATAAATTGCTTTGTGATTTGCTGAAATACATAGGGTATCTGAATGCATTATTTATTGTACATTGTTAGCATTTGTGTGGACCGCAAAAAGGTTTCCCAAGCTAAGGGCTGGAGAACTAATCTGCGTGAGGAGAGTGACAATGGCGCCAAGTAGCCTACAGCAGTTTGTTTGAGTAGGAAATCAACAATAAATAATCAGGCGCAGATTATGGTGCGACTGCTGACGCTAACAAAGGCTCACTGTGTTTGACGCTAACAAAGGCTCACTGGGTGAGAGACATACAGTATGTTTGAATATGAGATTTCACAATGACTGGAAAACGTGAAGCGTGCTGACTAATAATAATCCTGGTAATAAATGAGGATAGCGATAATGTTAATGACGAATGACGAGTAGAGTCTGGTTACCACGTAATGGAAAAGCGCTATTAATGTTGCGGTGGTTACAGTAGCCTATAGACTAGAGTCACTTTAAAACAACAATGTCTTTGCTTAACCGGTTCAATATTACCAGGCAAAGACAGCAAGCCTACAGACCACTGACAAATTTAGATAGTTAATAAAGTAAACTTATTATTCCTACTTTCATCAATCACATTGCAATGTCTGCAAGCTAGCCGTTTGTCACAGAGATTGCTACCCAGCGACGGCATAGCATCACTGCACACTAAATAGGAAAGCGATCAGAAAAACGTACAGGATGAATTTTCAATAAGACTGCAAGAGATTACTACATTTAAATGAAAAATATATGGCCATGACTAAATAGTCAGTCTCTGTATTCGGAGGACACACGAACCTATCGACATATATATACACATACATATATACACACACACATATATACA
>JAODUH010010140.1:5473-29740 GCA_027564835.1 Typhlichthys subterraneus
CACACACACTCATAAACACACACTATAATTATACAGTACAATCACACACACACTCATAAACACACACTATAACTATGCAGTACAATCACACACACACGCAGAGCATGCATAGATATGCAAACACACATATTGTACACAAACAAACACTCATAGAGACAGAGTTCCGCACACGCCGGGGGGTGTGTGCATAGCTCTCCATTTACTTTGCCTTGCGTTAAGCTAAGCTAAGATAACATAATTTCTCACTTATACCAAAACATTTAAACCTACCCAATGACTGTATATATGTAAATGGACAACCCCTCTGTGACGTCACCCATAGCTTTTTTGAAGAACGGATTTGAACACGGCGCTGGCCATCATGATATTTGCAGTACCTCACGCTGCCTGCAACGCACCCCTAAGCCCCCTATTCATTATAATGGTAAAAATGCATTGCTAATATATTTTTAACTGATGAGTTATAAAAGAAAGTCACCCCCCATACAGTTGTCACAGATGGGGAGACTAGCTATAGAGAGTCTCTGGTCTTCGTCCCGGGGCTTGTGCATGACTGAGCACAGAGCAGCTTCCGTGTACGGCTTAAGACATGTTTGTTGATTAGCCGCAGGTGCGTTGGCTGCAGGCAGCTTGCTCAAGGGCTACGCTCCTCTTGGATCCTGACAGGAGAGAAAAGCACAGGCAGGCAACAAGACGTGATGTAGGGACAAATAGGTCAACTGTGGGATCCTCATACTCAATATGCCTACGTGTAGTGACTGGTTGACATAGCGTACCACAATAATCATCTAGCGTGGTGAAATAACACATATTGTATCAGGTAAAGCATGTGGCATACTGTGGTGCCGTTGATGTCTACGGTACACAGGCGTAGTTGTCAATGCAATATGACGTGTGTCTCTATTGCCTGTATGCAGTTCGGCCTCATTTTCTCCTTCTCAGCTACTTTCTTCAGATTGATAACTTATGAAAACGTAGTTCTGTGTTCTTTACCTGGTGGGTAGTGCATCCTGTCACACAACAGCTTTTAGGACGGTTTCAGTTATTTTGTAGCAGTCAGAAGTGACGTTAGCTCAGCTTAACGCAATGCAAAGTCAATGGAGCATTGAGAACTCCCACAGCGCCCCCCCCCCTTCCCGGTGGGTGTGGTTATCAGAGTATGACGCCTTGCGCTCTGTCTATATACAAAGTGTGTAAACTATTGCGCGACCACAATAAAAACAATATATTTTTCCACAAGCCCTTTTAATAGCACAGAATACGGGCGTTACATGATTAAATAGTATGAACCTGTTGTCCTGTGGGTCAGGTTCGTGCTGAAGGGTTTTGCTACCAACGGCAGAGACCTGACAGACAATGAAACCAAAGCATTTCTAAATGCAGCCGACAAGGATGGAGACGGGAAGATAGGGGTGGAAGGTAAGCAGCTGAGACACACATTCACACAAACAAGCATATTATAATACACACTAAGAACACACAAAACACATTAGTCATACAGACACGTACAAACACGCAGTAGAACACACATGCACACAAATATAACGCATGACACATAAAAACTAATAATATAACAGACACACACACACCACACACTTTTAAGTCATTATCAATAGAAACACACTAGCACACACATTACACACACAAACAAACTATATCACACACACACAAATCAAATACTGTACTAAGACATGAACTTAATATCGCCATAGACATACTGTAACTACACACACACATACACACACAAAACATTCATGTCTATTCTTCTTATCTTACAGAGTTCACTTCCCTGGTGAAAGAATAAATACTCCACACTTACCAACTAGTGCTCCCCGCAAAGACCTCCATACCCCTTCCCACACACACACCCACACACTCCTCCTCCCTTTAACGCAGGAAGCATAAGGGGCCAAGGCAGTGTGTGAGTGTGCGACCCCCACCCCAAACAGCACCACACTATTTATTTGATTCTTTTTATACAGCGCTGTGTTTCTGTTTGTGTGATAGATAGGTAGAACACGTGTCTGTGGCTTTTAGCGTACACTATAGTTGTCACACACTGCATAGGAATGGCCTCTCTACTCACTCTCTACCCCTCCTTCCGCCTCCCCTCATGTATTTTACACCCCTCCTGTGTCCTTTGGTTAAGCGCTGTTGTAGACACAAGCGGCCAAGATGTGAAAGAGCGGAATAAAACACAAATAAATGCCCCAAGAACGCTGACTCACTGTGACTTTATTAATCCTCTCTTATCTCTTATTAAACTCTCACTCCACCCACTCTCAAACCGTTAACTGGCTGTAACAAATAGAACATGATGTTGCGCTTGTTCGGTTAAAACATGTTATCATTGCTTGTGTTTCTAAGAGAGCTACTATAGAACGACCACTAAAAACGTGTTTCTTAACAGACATCTTAAATTAATATAATACATTGCATGCAGTAAATGTTGAAAGAATCAAGTATTAGTAGTACCAAAAAAACACCTTTATTAGAAAATAAAACAACAAAACAAGTATATTTCTAGTGGTTTCAAGCTATGCACCTGTTAGGTGGGGTACTGAAACCTTCTTCATTTGATTTAGTTTACTTTATGTACTGTATATGGGAATAAAATATTGAAACATGTAATCCTTACGATGCTTACTGTAAAGTTATCGTGAACATATAACTTTCACTGTATTTTGATTATTCACGCTGAGTAGAATACTTACTTGAAAGCTAAATACAAACTAGAACACAAAATAGTTTGTATCCATTGTACTTTTCATTCTTTACTATGCTGATGTGACATTAGGAATGTACTGTAATAAAAATGGATGTGAGGGAAAGAAACTTTTTTAATAAATAAATCTTTATTGCAGTACCCCTCTGGTAAAACGTCTTTATCAGCTGGTGTGTTAACTGCAGCACATCATTGGGCCATTATTAGAAGTGGATTCACACAGAGGTTCAATTTGGGTCAAGTATCCCCAGTGGAAGCATGCAACACTCATCTCCTTTAGTAGGCCATTTTACTGCCCGAGCAAATATCACATCTACATCTTGGAACAGCTAAGGCACAATAGGACGTGATAGTTCTGGGCAGCACATCGCTTGTAGCCTGGCACATGAGAGAAAATAAAGGTAATCTTAAGTTACTGTCTTTGGGGAAAAGCAGCCTCAGACATGGAATTAAGACACTTTTGGAAAGACATTTCTTATACAAATAACACAGTAATAGTATTTGCAATGCAAATGTCTCCCTGACTGTGAACCAAAATAATTATATTGCGCCAGCTAATAGCTCTGTGCAGTAAGTTATGTAAAACTCACTCTCACACACCTCAAGAATGCTCTAGTGACAAATGCTAGCGCACATGGGTTTTAACCTCCATTGCTAAGGCGTTCACTCACTAATAGGAGCAGGGTTCGAGTCCCAGATGGGACGGAGCTCTGTCACACTAGCAAGAAGCACCCATTCCTGAGCTACACACTGTAGAGCCCAATTCTTTATGTGAACACAGGGATTCCTTATTTTCTTTCTAACCATTCACAGTAATTGACACTGCTGTAATATATTACAGTTAATACAGACAATAGGAATACATGTGTTAATGTGTAATTTATGGAAAAGTCATCAATTCATCTTTCAAGATTTTCTATATCATATATTATTACGATAACAGCATGGACTGATTGTATACAATGAATGAATATAAACAAACATATTGATTGATTGAAAAGTGACAGACATTCCTAAAATACAAGCATTTTCATTTTGGAGAAAATACTAAGCCTACTTGATTAAACATGCTTAATGTTAGGTACACGCAGCAAAGATGTTACAAGCGTATGATGTCATCATCGATAAAGCCGTGGCGCAGATCTGTCGTTGGTGGATGCAGGCTTAAGCTTTACTGTGGCGAATGGGTTGATGCCTCTACACAACAGGGACATGGGCGACAAAAGGCAGTGAAACAGTTTGAAAGTGAGACAGAATGAAAACCAACAAACTAGCACACACCAATAAGAGAAATTCACTACCCAAACAGTACAGGTTATTGCAAGAAAAACTGTGACATTAGAAATAAAAGTGCCATGTTTTCATCTCAAGCATCATGGCAAATTGTCTCAAGTGCTTGTTTTCCACAAATAACTTCTGACTGAAATGACGGCTCGTGAGAGAGCACACTTTAGACTGATGAAAGGCCATTCCACACCATTTATTCACACCAGCTGTCCCCATTTATTGGTATCTGATTTTATGGTTACGTTATACTGTACACTTTCTCCAGCAGAGAACCTGAATGGCCTAGATATTAACGTTTTTCAACATCTGATCATCTGATATCATACGACAGATATATCGCTCCGAAGTGCTGCGTTTGTATTTGGTGAAGTGCACTTACTTTGGAAAGAGATCTGGCCGAGATCCATTCTCCTGTGATCTCTACAGGAGAAATTAGAAATTAGGTTAGCAATGAAATTATTATGAGAGTGGGTTTACACCCTTTGTGTTGTCCTGCGGTTCATTGTGTTTTCTCCTGTTTGATCATGCATGGGTAAAACATTGAAGAGCTAATATAGAAAATGTTAATAATATAATATAAGGGAAACAGTATTTAGGGGGACAAATCTACCTACTGTATGATAAAAAATGTATTTACAGGGATAGAGTTTATCTTTATTCTTAAATAGTTTATATTGACTCTTCAATGTTTCCCAAGCAACCAGTAACATATTGTTATTTGCAGGAGGAGTAGCACAGCAGGTTATCTGATTGGACCAGGCGATCACTTAGTTTGCATCACTTCTGGTACCTCCAGAGAGAATGGAATTCAACAGAGAGGGTACAACAGATGACACTTCTGAATTCAATTTTTGGAAGATGGTTGAGGGTTCACCCTTCATGCAGACCAGAATGATCCAGTGTTCCATGCATGTCAATGGGGAGGTACACAGATTTGAACGTAATCTTGCCTGTTGTTTCTCTCTGGGAGCATTAATGAGTATTTATAACAATAATTCATTGACTACGATCAATCTGAGGCCACAACGGTATTTCTGCAGTTAACAGTTTTGGGGTAAATTGACTGTGTTTCAGGCCATGCATGGTAGATAAGTTGTCTGGGCGCTGCGTACGTCAGCATACGTCAGCCTCCACAGCAAAATGCAGTTGGTCACACGCGTCCAAGAGACCAGAAGCGTTCCATTTTTGCTTCCATTAAAACGCATTACAGTGCTCCATCTTGTTAGTATTCCAATATATTTGGCACCTCTCTGAAAGCAGGAAGGTGAATACCCTTCTTGTGTAAACATCACATGTGCACTAAGTCCTTCTCTATCATAAACCCCAGAATCTCTGTTGCATCAAAAAACACATTATATTCAATGCAAACAGCTGTGGTACCCTACTGTATATCTACTGATCTCCCACGCAAGCTATAGCACCCCACACTGTGCCAGGGCTACAACACCATGCCGTGCACACGCACATGCACGCACACACACAGCTCATTGACCCCACAGCGTCAGCAGTGTGAACTTCCTCCCTGTATCCACCAGAAGGAAGGCGGTGGTGTCATTGAGGACAGCACTGCACCACAGTAGCACTGTTAGACAGCAGATACATGTCAAATAATAACATTTATATTGATACATTTCTCCGCTTTGTCTTTTTGTGGAAGCTTACACATGTTTAGATTTATAAAATATTATTTGTAACCTTATAAATGTTTAGATTTATAAAATATTATTTGTAAGCTTAAATATGTTTAGATTTATCAAATAATATTTGTAAGCTTACAAATGTTTAGATTGATAAAATATTATTTTTAGGTGCAACAAAGATATAGCTAATGATAAAAGCCATAATTATTATATGACATGACAATCTGATATGTTGAAATAACATTATTATTAAGAAATTACTACAAAAAATTAAGAAATCATTGTGACAATGCAAAATAATAAAGACCAAATCATTTTACTTTAAGCCTTAAAGATGGAGTCAATAAATGCTGGAGAAAGACTGTTATTATGATATTTTGATATTTGAACTCTTATAATACAAATAAAAAACACCTCTCCCTTCAATAGCAGAGCCCTTCCTTGTAAGCTCCACCAGCAGAATGGACGTGCATTGCCAGGGCTGTGATAGTGTTGTGTGGTACGTTGTGTGGGCTTCCATACCTTGCTGTTTAACTTAGGCTCCGCCATTCTTTCATTGGTGGGTGTGGCTGGCTGCATCTCTGACTGTTTAGCAGATGACATCAATGGTGGTACAGGGGGTGGAGCTACACTGTTGTTGCTCCGCAAGGAATCTCTGTAATAATCACTGAAACATTGAGAAGTTGTTTTATTTATTTGGGGTTATTTGGGGTTCACACTACGTCATTAAATAAAAATAAAAATGAGTAAAAACAATACAATATATAAAAAATAAAGTAATACCACCACTCATGTTACACTCATCATCCCAACCCTCCAATCACAAACAAGCATCGGGAGTCCCATTCCCCACCATCCCCAAAACAAACTATTATTTTATGATCAGAAAGTCCTCAGTGGAATTATACCGTGATACTTCACTTCAAACACCCCCCATAATTTTAGCATGATTAGAACATTAAACTACTAGCTGTTCCCTTCAGGAATGGGTCACCCAAATATCTCAACTAGTTCACGCTATTCTTTCGGGCCTGGGTTTAAGGATGACCCTGTTTTCACACCACTTGTACTGTAATGTAATGGGTCTGACTTGGGGAAAAGCACCTTAATATAGCCAGTGGAAGATGTGAGCAGACTAACAACAAATTTAAAAGTAAGATGGATAGCAGGCATTATAGCATCTGTTCTAGAATCAGTTAAATTATCCTGCCCTATGGAAGTGTCCCTGAGCAAGATACTTATACAGCTGTGTTTTCAGCATGTAAACTTTAGCTTAATGCAACTAGATGCCTGAGATTTTCTGTGAAAAGTGGTTGGCAGTCATAGCTCCTATTAGCCTGGAGATCATCCCTGGATCATAAAAGTTCATTTAATTACCAGACCCAAGTAGATTTATGATATTATTGGGCAGCCTAAAATACCCAACATGTCTTCGCCTGGTGCCCTAGAACCAAACATGTTTGTGTATTGGCTTTAGCTTTTCTCGTATTCTTATCTTAGTGTTTTTATTGTGAGATGTTTTGGACGCCGCTGGCATCAACCGAGACAAACGATTGTAATCCAACACTTTGTGTGCAATGCCCCCCACCAGAGACGTATCCCCGCTGGCAGCACCATCTTAATCCTTAGTGTGTTTGATGGGCTGATTACCTGGAGCTGGCTATCTTAGGAGCATCATCTACTGCTTCCACGTAAGAAGCTGGGAACCACCCCTTCCTGATGGAAAGAGGTAGAGAAATACAGTAAACGGGAAACAAAAACAATACATTTAAGTAAACAGTGGCCAAACAAAGTATTTCATTCCAATGTCAGCATGTGGACTTTTATTGGAGTATGAAAGCTATACAATCAAGGGTTTAACTTAAGTTTAATGTCACTTTAACAGTGCTAACAGCTGGATGGAAGAAACTTTAGGATTGTGTGACCTGAATGTACTTAAAGACTGCAAGACATTAGCAAAGCTCCACAGTGTAAAACCGATGGAATCCACACACCTGAACAAAACATACACAGACGCAAACACATCACTCCTGCCTTACTGTGAGCTATACTCAGCACGGCCATACAGCCAGCCGTTCCGGGGCTGGGGGACCAGCACAGAGATCATCTCTCCCCTGGAGAAGGGCAGCATTGTGGGGTTGGAGGTGTCCGGCTGGTGGTTTACCAGGGCCCTGGCAGATCTGCCCCCACTGCCTCCAGCCGTGGACTCAGAGCCAGAGCGAGAGCGAATTCCCTGGGGAGACGGAGCTGTAGGGGTCATGAATGAAAACAGGATGTCAGTGGATGTTACCGTGTTCTTACCGTGTTGTTCACAGAGAGCATCCTCTGTGAACACGGTAGATATTAAGAACACAGTAACAACACGGTAACAACACGGTAACATCCACTAACATCCTGTTTTCACACACATTCACATCACACATTCACAATCATATATGAACATTTAATTATTCTCTCTCAGACTTGATAAACCACCACAACCCAATAAAGCTGGTTTATTGTAGCTCTATTCTCTAAAACACGTCAGTATGTCAGCCTGTCAAACTATAACCATCTTTTAAAAACAATAAATATGATATTTTTTTATTTTTTATTTATTTATTTAACAATAAATACGATAGTAACTTATTATAAAGGGAAAAACAGGCAAAGACAAAGGAGTTGGAGGGGGTGCTAGAGGTCACAGTATCAAAGGAGGCAAAAGGACTGCATATAAAAATATATTAAGAAAATCACTCACTTTTACATATGCATTTTATCAAGTAAGATACTGTTTGTTAGAAGAAGAGAGATGTTCAACTTTTTTACAGGACTCATCTGATAGATGTTATTACTAATTTACACTATTATGCCTATAAAATATGTATCTAAGCAGTGAAGATGTTTGAAATTACGTTTGTTTTCAAAATGGATAAATCGCATTACGGAATGAAGACCTATAATGTATGTGTTGTATATATTCATCTGTATGTGTCACAGAGCTGATGGGCATACTTACTAATAAAAACCTTTATATGTTCATAGTTCTGCCCTACCTCTAGATGGCACTCTTCCAAGGAGCTGATCCTCTCTGTCAAATCCACCTCTTTCATCTTCCCTTACGCCTATCTGTTGAGCAGCGCCATATAAAGAGAGAGTTGTGTCATCTCCGTTCACTCCAATGGGCCATTTATTCACAGTAACAGAGCCTCAAAATAGTTCCCGGAAGTTAGCCTAAATACTAAAAACACCTTATAAATTCTATTTTAAATGTAAATTGATGCATTTATTGACTACTAATTACCAAAAATTGAAATTATATGTCTGTATATATATATACAGACATATATATACTGTACATATGGCATAACGCTGATCTTACCATGGCTCTGCTGTTGAGCAATCAAAACATTACAGATTACAGCTAGACAATCAGCCGGTCCGTCTGACAGTATATTCTTCTTTTTCTTGCAGATATTTTTAGAGAATAGCTGTAAGAATATGCAACTGGTCTCTCAGACAATCATACTCATCAACAAGTCCATATGTCAGTCCATCCATCCATCCCAATCAGAAGGTCTGTATGTCAGTCAACCGAACAGTAGCAGCTGTCTCCAAGGGGATTATTCATTCATTACTACTAAATCCCACAGGCAACATACTAAAACAACCATAGAACCCATGTTACAGTAATTACAGAAGAATCTCTGAGCTCACTGCCATGTCTCACACACTGAAAATTATGTATTCAGCATATTTGAATATGAATTTCTGCCTTATTAAGACAAGATAAACATGTTTGAGCTGTCAAATGATTAATATTGTTTTTACTTCCACTATATTAAAGTGGAGTGCTATGCAATTGTACGCTCAAGAAAATTGCATTAATGTATTCTAAATAACTTTTCAACTGCAGATGATCTATGCTTAAAGAACATTACAGAGTAATTTGACTAAAGTCTTACATCTAAATAAACAAATTATGCATTTGGTTCAATCACTTCTCATAATGAGAAACTAAATTGCATTACCCCTTAATGTATTCAACAGTTTGTTAATGTGATTATTATACAATTAATACAAATTGAGGAAGCTGATACAGTTTCATCGCCCTCATATAGAGAGAATGTTATCACTTATCATCTCAGCATTGCAGTAGCCAGTGTTTTGACAGAATGCGTTTAGCTGCATACAGCAGCCTCACCAGAATCGCACATCGCTTCATGAGCATCATAATCATAGCTGCTGCATTGTTTTCTATCCACTGCAAGAGGGCTTAGCATATTGAACAAGACACAGCCGGCCTCCTCCGTCAGACTGAATTATGGTTCTTGTCACTTTTGGTCCCATCTTACAGTCGATATACTAATAAGTGTTGCAATTCATCACTAACTATCTACAAGGATAGTGCATAGATTTTTCATTATTATAGTAAATAAGCCATAACGTACTGGCTGCACAATTATACATCTCCATATTGTCAGGAGCCACACTTCAGAGAAGCACTTACAACTGTGGCTTGTTGAGCAGTAATCAGTTGCCCATTTATGCTGTGTGCTCTGACATACACTTACCTGGACAGGCAGTCAAGCTTGCTCTGTAGACCAGTGGATTATTGGACTTTGCCTTTTGTTTTTGGTTTACTGTCTACAGTTGCCTCTGTGTGTCTGTGATACCACAGGTGTCTGTAATAAATATTCAGTTTCCATAAAGTCTGGCCTTCTCTTCACTATCCACTGCCCTTACTCATATTCTGTATGATGAAAGGAGGTTGATCAAATCTATATACATAGTACAGACATATAAGGTAGGATAGGTTAGGGTGGTTGACTCACAGATGGAAAGATGTTGGTTCAATGTCAGTGCATGTCCCAGGACAGTGTCCCGACATAACTTCGAGCTCAAATCAAAACCGATTTGAGCGGCGCCTCACACAAATATATTATTGTGAAGCAATGCGTACATACTCTGGTAGTACTACGGCTTTGTTGTTGTGACCGGTGTTCGCCACTTTGTTTGTCTTCCTATTTACGGAACCAGGGCTGTGTAGAAGTACCAGACTCTTTTTTCAACACGCACAGAGAACGATAAGCTAGGGAAATACGAGGGGATATTTGTTGAATTTGATAAATCCCTTTTTTGCTTACAATTAGCTTGCACCTTTAAGTGACCTCTAAAATCAATTATGTAAGAATGAATGTTGGTTGACGCTTCTGAACTGACCGTGCCATCCAATCGAGACACCTCTCTGGCATTAGGATTTCTGGTGGAATTCAACTCATCTCTCCAGGTCTCAGCTTTCTGCAGTAGGGCACCCCCTGTCTGCCACACAAGTGAAATGCATTAGCTTTAATTGTGTAGGACTTTACAGTATACTCTGTGTGAAATATGAAAACAACGGTTACAGCACTGTTGTGCCAGATATCTGAGGATTCCTATGTGTTGCATAAAAACATCAGGCAAATGGACTGCCGATGAAAACCATCCTTTGTGTAACGGGTATATTTACATTTGTTTGAATAGTGATTAAGGTACATACATAATCAAATACGCTGCGAACAAACCATATTGTCAGGTGTATGCTTTTCAAATCAATCCATATACGTGTCTTATTAATAGCCTATATTAAAATAATATACTATATATTAATGTACTATGACCTCACACAACATTCATGTGATCAAAGGTCAAACATGATTAGTAGACCAATGAATTTAAAGTAAGCCTTCCCTGCTCTCACTGATTTGTCCTTCATCTCTTTCCGTTGAGCACTTAATGGAACCAAGTCAAACAGTAAATAGTGTGTGAAGCAGAGCACCTTATTCATGAGGTGGACTATGGACTGTGAGAGGCCGCAGTGCTTCTCCGCCAAGAAACGGTACCTTCGCTCCTCCTCCACCACCGCCTCCACGTGACACTCTCTGAGGAAGTGTATGTACTCGCTACCGTCCTGGGAAAACACACGTGCATGTTAGCATGCGGTACGTCTCTCTCTCTCTCTCTCTCACACACACACACACACACACACGCACACACACACAGGACACACCGGAAGCTTACCTGGTTAGCTCCTCTTCTCAGTTGTCTCTCTAATGCCGTGGCCTGGCTGCGGACCTCCAACTCATAGCGCCTCCTACTAGACTGTGGAACAATTGCACACATAACTGCTCACATATAACCATTCCATAATATTCTGCATTTGAACATTTAGCAGCTTTGAAGTATACATAATGAAACCATAACTAGTAGTTCAGTCAGGACCACTATGTCAAAGTAGTATGGATTCATATTGTATAATTATGTGGTACACAATAAGTATTTAATTAGATGGTAGACAATACTGCTTTAATTTATACTTTTTATGTTATCATTATTTATTTATTTATTTATTACATGTTAAATCTGCGCGATTAAAACATTTATTTTAAACTCCTGGGATTTCCTGTTAAGTAGCCAGATAATAACTATTTACCAGGGATTTCTAATTAAAGATGCAGGCTTATACAGTAAAAATAAATGACTGTTGTTATTTCACAACCAATCCAAGTAGCTGGCCCTGCTTTTGAATGCGCAGTATTTTCCCTGCTGGAGACTCGTGTACACCATCAGTACACCACCCTACTGCACCTCGACCTAGCCTCACAAGACCATCCTGATCTCGCGAGCTTCAGTTTAATTTCGCCGTGAGATTCAGACAGGAAAGCCTCGGAATCACTTTGAATGTGTCCGAGTAGCAAGTGGACTTTCCAATCAGCGTCGTGTTTATAGCTATACGGGCGTGGTTAAGGTGTGCTGACAGCGAAAATGACCAGATGGTTCATCCAATCAACTGCCAAGTATTTCTTTGATACTACAGCCATTCACAAGCAGTTTCAATGTTTGGCTCCCCAGATGGACTTGTGACAACAATTCCTCTGGCATGCCAGGTTAACCACGACCACTGACTTACAGAGATATAGTCTTTATCCAGTCGTACATTGTTATCAATCTCTTGAAGAACTTCCTTCTGGAACCAACCAAACTGCAACACAAAGCACAGCAGTATCGATAAAGTGTCGAATAATACGGTCATAGTCTTGAAAACATTGTGGATGTAGCATACCATGCCCTCAAGCTCCATGGTGAGCCTCTTTTGATTCTCAGAGATCTGGACCAGAACATCCCCTAGAAAGGCATATTCATATTATTATGTGTAGACCTATTGTTGTGCACTCACTCAAATAAACTGTCTTACTGTGTATATACAGTACAGTTGACTACTGTACATGCACACGGATATATAACATTTATATAGCTCCCACCAAATAAATACTATTTCCGTAACACACACACGCACGCACGCACACACAAACACAATCTAATATACATTAAACACCTGGTATAGTCCAAGCCTTTCAAACACATGCTAGATACTGTAAAAAAAGTCAGTCTTTATCAGTTTACACTAAATACTTGGATAGTTTTCTACAACAACACCAAGCCTTACGGATGTCGGATTTTAAAGTGGCTTGGGTTAAATGAACAGAGCAAGGCAATAGACCTCTCAGCCTCCATTATTCATGCAAACAGGTGGCACCTGATAGCCACACCTCATCCCAGAACACTAATGTAACCAGACCTCACTTACTGCTAAAACCTCTCTTTTCAAGCACCTTTTCAGGAAACACATCCATCTCACTGTTCGATGGGCCACTTCATCTGCTGTGTGGAGTGTGTGTTTTCATTCAAGAACACACTCCTTATAGAGCTAGCTATTTGACTGGCTGTCACACAGTCACCAACACTGGATCAAGACACAATACGTGTGTAGTCTGTTGCATCATGTTGCAATGAATAGAATAATAGAATAGAATAATAACTGGTCCTTGTGTAAGGATGGTGATACATATACTCAGTTTGGCTTGGCTTGGTCGAACACACCTATACATATGACTGTAATGCTGATTTGAAATAATATTAATACCTTCTAATGCCTTCAAATCGACTTTAGTTCTCACACGCAAACACACACACACACGGAAATCCACACACAAGGAAAAGGACTGATTCAATATGGTAGGCGCTCTGTCATATAAGTCGACTTTGCTCTATATTATCAGGTGAGGGTCAACAGTCGTATCTTAATGACCTACAGTATAAGCACACCTACAGTATAATGTCACACACACACACACACACACACACACACATCTTGCATCATGTGTGACAATACACTCTAGATCATTATATTTATAATGTATTGTTTACACAGATATACACACACACGTCTTGCATGGACAAACATGCATCTTACCTATAGCGCGTGAGGACAAGCTGTGGAACGCCTGCTCTCCAATCTTAGAAAGTGCATTAAAGTAGGCCTCACTCGCTGCAGCAAGAGCTTCAGCAGGCACACACACGCATACAGACACACGCACACATACACACGCACGCACGCACACTCACACACACACACACACACAATCACATTCAGTTGAATTATAAATGTAGTTATTGTAATAGAAATAAATTGTCTTGAGTGGCAATAATTTACTCATAAACATGTTTATAATATGTTTTACTGCAATATTCCTTGTTCTTAAATGTACATACTATATACAGTAATAATGTAAGTGCAAATTCATAATTTGCACAGGCTCAAGAGATGTTTACATTCTCTAAGCATGTGAAATTGTCACCTAACAACATATTATTTGCAACCTTGTAAAAAAAGGATTTTATAGATAGATAGATAGATAGATAGATAGATAGATAGATAGATAGATAGATAGATACAGTAGATTGATAGATAGAGTAAATACAAGTGCAGTATACCTTTTCAGCAGTACCAACACTGATGTTGCAGTAAAATATGTATAGTATATAAGTAAAGCACAACATTACTGACACTAGGCAGATACTGTAAACAATTGTAATCTCTGTTCTCATCTGGAGCTGATTAACATGGAAGCATGCCTGCTCATAATGTTTATGTGCAGCAGGTAACATGAAACATCATAATCACAGAGGAGCAGTTCAATGTGTCAGTCACGGCTGGTAAAGAGACAGGCTTGTTTCCTTACAGTGCGCTTGTGTTTTAAAAATTACCTGTGTATCATATGTATAGAACTTTATGGCAACAAGAGAAAGATGCTGGTGTGAACATGAAGGGAAATAAGTACGTTTATGGCTCATTGCCCGGAAATGCAGCTGCCATGACAAGATATGCTTCTAGACATTAATAAACCAGTTACGACAAACCGCGCTGGAGAAAGAAGACACAAGGGTTACATAAATCACACAGACCTTATTGAGATTAGATACATCCCTGTTACTGAATCATTATCTGCACTCATTAATTATGTTATATTTGGTCCCCAAATAACCCATAGCCCCAGTCACAAAGAGCCCCCTAAGCATTTTGGCTTTTTGGATTTGGTATTTTCTGCGTGATGTTTGTGATAATATGATTCTGGTTCGACAAGGGCAGATTTTTGTTCTTACCCTGGAAAGCCTGCATGTAGCTGTTTCCCAGTGAAACCAGTTTCTGTAGGCTTGGGTTGAATTGATCAATCAGGCTCTGTCACACACACACACACAGACAAACACACACATGTAGTGTAACACTTAGTGTGTTACACAGAGCTTATTGTAACATTTTATGGACTTATTAAATGAAAAATAAGTTGTATAATTTATAGTATATTCGGCTAATTTGATTAGTTTTCAATACACATTGTAGAGCACAATAAAATCAACAGCTCACACACAGATTCCTCACTCACCGTGTAAATCCCCAATGTGGAGCGATGAAGCTGATCACTGTTAACTGCAGACATGTTTGAAGCTAGAGCGGTCCAATAGACAAAAGCTCTGACGTGGCTTCAGAGCCCTGAGAGACACAGGAGTGAGGGTTATCTCTGTGTTCTGGGAGTACAACAAACAATGTGGTTGTAATCCATACCATTTCCTGTGAAAGACGAGGGTGAATAATTAAACAAGACAATAAAACACATATACGGTGCGTGTGTGTGTGCACGCGCGTGCACAAGCATGGATTAGGAATTAGGACAGAAATTTCATTTCATTTTTTTTTCTAGTAGAATACTGACCAAATTGTTTGATTTCATCCAAAGATTTTAAATAGAAACCTTAAAGAAATGTGTCAAGGATTACAATTTAATATTGTTGTCCTAGTTGTGAGGACCCTTTAAAATAGCTGAAAGCATTCTTAGACTTGCAAAGACGTAACTAGAAAACTATAAACATTTTAAATTAAATGAAATAGAGCATTATTTACACAGCAACAAAGTAGGCTATATTGAATTATTGGGCGTATTCAAGTATTCTCTTGTGTTTTTAAAAACAATATCAACTTTTTTCCTTTCAAAGTCTGAATGAACTACTGTAAATTGAAATAAAAAAATAAAAAAGTATCACCTTGAGATGGTTGAGACCATCAAATTGTAAATAGTTCATTGAAAGTTTCCAGACGTCGAATATTAATGCCTGATGACAATGAAGTTCAATGTAGAGAAAGTATATTTGTATACTTCCCGTAAAGTAACAGAATTTTTTCACTTCACTACTTATCCCAGGCACTGTTATTAAAACTTAGACCTTGCATCATGATGACATAGAAGAAAACGCTACTCATTAAAAAAAAAAAAAAAAAAAAATAATAATAATAATAATATATATATATATAATATTTCAGATTGTCAACAACAACTATGTGGATGTGATAAATGTGTTTGGTACAATGACAAACGAATTATTCTATTCTAACGAAGCTTCTATTCCAAAAATAAATAAATAAATAAAATAAAAAATGTGCTTCTTTTCCTTGAGGTAGCCTAAAGAAAAGTTACATTAGCCTGCCTATAACATTTTATTTAATCCTACTATGAAATGTGATACTGGACATGATAGGCCTATTGGGAAAACAATGACGTATTAGCATTCAAGAACATTGCTTCATTAAAAATGAGCAGAGAGCGCCAAAGGCAACCAACAGATCCGGTCGATGACCACTAGGTGGCTCCTTAGACCAACTCGAGGCATTATTGGAATTTGAATCGGCATCTGCAAAGTCTCATCTAATCTGTTTTGTTTAGCAATAGCCAATAGTCTATATTTTTGTATAACAATATTTTGACTCACGGTGAACTAAAAGAGCTGTTATTGTGGTATATCAAGGGAATACATTAAACATGTAATACACATAACTGCTAGCCTATTAGGCCTATAACCTAAAACAATTAATAGAAATCTATCTATCTATCTATCTATCTATCTATCTATCCCCTCACACTCTCTCTCTCTCTCTCTCTCTCACTCCATCTCCCTCTCTCTCTCTCTCTCTCTCTCTCTCTCTCTCTCTCTCTCTCTCGCTTTCTCAAGCGAATGATGCTGATCATAGGCTACAGCAGAGAGCGGGCATGTGGGGGAGGAGCGGGCTTCTTGTGATGGTTGATGATTCCGTGATCTCTCAATTATCATCAACTCTCTTCTAACCTCTATAGCCTACTTCAATGGATGAAGGAGAAGGCTAGATAATAATAAAAAAATATATATTGATATGGCTGAAAGTAATTTAAGAGTAGATTTTGTATACCTCACAGGAGCCTGTCTTTTTAAAATAAAAAATATAGGCTATCAATAGACATTTTCTAAATTCATTGTCGATCTCCCGCCGCCAACCTGAAGTTCATCGTCGTTATTTTGGCCGCCGGGATGGTGGCCTTCATTGGAGCGGTTATTTGTATCATTGCCGCGGTCCATACCGGATCCTCCAAGGCTGCAGCACAGCCACCGGCCACCGACAACCAGTCGATGTACACGGAATCCGCAGCACAGACCCCGTCGTCCAGAGGTTCCGTACCTCGGGCTGGCCCTCTGGGAGCGCTTCTTGCTTCAGAATCACCCGAGATGCCCACCTTCAACGTCGGTGTCGGAGTCACGGGACTCACGGGACACGATCCAGCGGTCAGTCGACTCATCTGCACGCCAATCCCCGCGGGGGAGTGCAATCCCCAAAACTTTGAGCAACAAGCGGAGGACCCGTCACTTTTCGGGGGTGAGGACTGGGGCTACTTGCGTACGGCCGCAGAGGAGCTCCGTCAAACCGTCCTGCAGCAGAAAGACCAAATTCTCACTGATCAGCGGACCATCAAAGAGCTAACAGGGAAACTGTCGGATTGTGAGAAGGGGCTCGACGCCCGCGGAAGCTCGGAGAGACGTGGGAACGTTGCAGTGAAAGGTGGGAAAGGCTTCGCCATCAGCGGGAACCTGGACCGCGTCATGGTGCGGGACAGCCCTGCCTCAGAGTCCAACAGCCTGCACCTGCTCACCGTGAGGACTGTGGACGAACTTGAGCAGGCGATAACTCAACTCAAAGACCGCATAGAGAAACTAGAGGTAAATTAATCAAATTGCATGCAGCATTATTTATTCGCATGATCCGGGGGCGATTCTAGGATCAGACCTTTAGGGATGATCAGCCCCTAATGAGAATGTGATCTGTAGGCCTATATGTCTAAATTACAAAATAGACCTATTAATCAATAATAAACAATAATTCATATGTTTCTTGTATTTGCAATACGTCTTGTTTAAACATTGGTGAGGGGATATGGTGTATGCTTTAGCATAAAAAACTTCCATTTCCTATTTCCTGCATTCTGGTGAATTTCTATATGCATCAATGTGTGCCTTTTTTATTTTGCTTTAGAGACATTTCCACTAGAAATTGGTGCATATTTCTGGAAGAGGTGATGATTTAAAATATAACAGAATTTAATGCAATCAGGATCTCAAGCATTTTGTGTTGCTTAAAAATTATCCCTTGAAATATTCACCAGTGTAAGTTCGCAAAATGTATTGTTAAAAGGCTGAAACGTCGCTTAAAAATTTGTATAACAATTTGCATAATTAAAATAAATAAATAAATAAATAATAATACTAATACTAATTGTTAATTAAAAAAAAGAAAGAGAGAAAGAAAAATTAGGTCTAAAAACGCCCATGTTCGCATCTATCGCCATTTGCCAATGTTATAATGCAATGGTAGCCTAACAGTAACCAACTTTATTAATTAATTAATTGTATAAGCCAGAATTCCTTGGCACACTATCCATGTCCCCATTTTTGCAGTGTCTTATTAATGGGATGTTTATGTTCTTTAATAAAGGCCAAGCCAGATGTTTCCACCAATTAGCTATGCTAGCTCATGTCATTTTCACTCTCTATTAGAGCTGGGCGATATACCGGTATATTGGAATTATTTCAAATAGATATAAAATTAGACAATTTCATTAATATCGATGTAGTTATATTATGCTCTCTCTCCATGCCTCCACTTAGTGCGTTCAGAGTGTCAAAGGGGTGGAGACACCAGAGAAAGCTCACATATCAATTAATGTTGCTAAAAATAAAAAATTTCCCATTTCCGTCGGGTTTCCAGTTTTTTCTCTATGCCTGAAGATTTAGCCTACTTTATAGAAAATGCCGATATATACCGTGTATCGTTATTAAATCTAAATATGTCGGGATATTATTTTTGGTCCATATCGACCAGCCCTACTCTCTACCACTGGATGATGCTTGGTGTTAAACGTGTGCTCTCTAAAATTTTGTACAAACAATGATAATTAACATATTCAATATACATTTCAATCAGGGCACTATGTATGGCCATTTAATGGCGTCTTTATAATGCTCATTCCAGAGCTCCACAAAGACCAACTCTACCTTAGTAACCACCTAGCAACACACCGACAGCCAAGACACAACCCAGTAAGTTACATCCAAGAAACCACCATCTCTTAGCTATTCATGGTCAGGCATTGATAAAATAACATTGATTGAGAAGCAGAATAATGTGATTGCCATAGCAATCACGCTATACAGCATACCTATACTTTTGTCAGGGAAGTCAGGTTTCTGTGGATGCGTTTGGCCTGGTATATTTAATAAATATAGCCTATACACCGGGTCCCTCTGGATTAGTCACTGCAAATATAGGAGTACAAAAGAATTGCAACTCATTTCATAGCCCACAGGCATATTACAAGACTCCCAGCAACCAATGACCATGCATTCGTTTTTTTTCCCCTAACAATGAGAGGAATTACTTGTCGCCTATTGCTTAAGCACTAATCGGTCATCCACATGCCGGGCAATGTGGCTGCAGGTCACATCTTTTTCAGTGTTGCTGGTATATTTTTAGCTTCCAAATAAATAGACTAGCATTGATGGCATATTATGGTAACAGTTATATCAGGAGGCAAGAGGTTCAGTAAGACTTATTTTACAAGCGCTTGTGCATCAGTGTCCTTTCAGTCAGCATTTTGGAATCCCTGCTATGCTATATATAGTGTATGTTCTAAAGTAGGGCTGCACGATATTGATAAAATGTGATAATACGATATTGATCATGAAAATTACAATATCAACATTAATTTTTATATTTTTAAACATAAGTAAAAACACAAAGGTTATGCATCACAATTCATTCATAACATATCAAAACAACACATTTTGAACATATTGGACTGGTACATCAACAGTAATGCCAAGAAATTCCAATACATTTTATGTTTAGTCAACTAATGTTTCCTCTATAATGTCATTAGCTTCCTCAGCCACACATCTTACTTTTCTGTCTAAATCAAGCACAACTAAGCCAAACAGCAAATGGCCGCATCTCTCCACTAAATAAACAGAATATTGCACTTCCTGCTACATTTTCGATATGATACTGCACAACATGACATTGCGATAACGATACCAAATCGATATATATTGTGTGCCTCTAGTTCTAATGAAAATTCTGATTTGGGCTGCTTGAGGACACGCTTTTTATTTTAACTTGATGTGGATGAATACCTATTTGCAGCAATACCTTTTTGAGTTTGGTGTTAAATTCAACAGATTATAACTGTAATGCATGTATAATAATATACTATATTTCACACATATGTATGAACTGTGCAGAACAGGCTTTTGAAAAGATAAATATTAGGCTTATAGCCAATTTATATAAATACATTGATAAAAATATTATTTTCTGTTTTCTGTGCATTATATAAATCACACCCTCAACAACTTGTGAATGGCATAAAAATCTTTTTAAAAAGCTTTTAATAAGAAAATAATTAGACTAATCTTGGACAGTTTAGCTTCTTCACATATATACATATATATATACAGTATATATATATATATAGTTTTTTGCTGATGCATTAAACACTTAATTGAGGATAAAATCCTCCATTCCAGCACCTACTGAGGTCAAGAGTGCTTGACAAATGTTTAAATACTCATTAATAAGAAAATCTAGAGTACATTCTGCCTGTATTATTGAACGCTTGGAATCATGTTTTAGTTACTGCTTGGTTTGGTACTACATATTATGGGTTGCTTCTCACACAATATATATTCTGTACTGTGTGTACTATTTGTACCCAACTTTCACAAGTGGCTTAACAGTAATTAACAGTAACTTTATTGTACAATGTACAGTAATGTTGTGACACAAAATGTTATCATAGCATTAGTAAGCAATATTTAAGTACAAGCTCTAATTTTCATCCACATGTCGGGCAATATGGCTGCAGGTCATTTCTTTTCCAGTGTTGCCGGTACATTTTAAGCTTCCAAATGAATACACTTGCAAAAATGTTATCATAGCATTAGTGAGAAACATTTAGGTAGAAGCTCTAATTTCAATGTATTTATGTGTTCCTATTTACACATATATACATATACTTATATTCCCTTCAGTGTATTACATAATATACAGATACTGTATGTTAGTAGGAAGGAATACTGCATGATTTTGCAGGCTTTATTTCTGGTATCCGTGTGGATGTGTTGTATTGCCAACAATATGCTAAGGGCATATTGTTGGCAATACAATTCCTGCATGCTGTAGGAATCTTGCAGGGTGGATCCACACAGATTTCACAGCCGAACAGCGCTGATACAGTAGCACCCACTGGGGTCATTCCAGACTTAACCGTATTGTTGTCCCTTTAACGAGAGGTGTTCATTTAAAGGTATATTAAGTGATTGTAAGCTACCATTCTGTGTGCACGCTGGAAAAACTACATGGTACTTCTACACAGCCCGGGCTCCGTAAATAGGAGCACAAACAAAGTGGTGCATACCGCACACAGCAGCAATATAGCCTTCTGAATGCATCTCCAGTGTGTGGTGGGCGGAGCTTCTGAGGGAGCACCCTATGGCATTGAAGGGAGAGGTGTTAGTGTTTTGAATTGAGTTCAAATATAGCAAGCGTTCAAGAACAACAAATTGTACAGTACCCTTAACAAAACCATGATACCAACTTAAGAGATTCTTCAGGGTGGACAGTCTTTCTTATAGTATGTCAGTGCTCTGAACCTCTGTAGCCGACACTTGTTGGTGCATTTCTGGGACACTTTCATATTGTACATTATCCCTTAGCACCCCTGATCAATATTTCCATATTGCGTCCAAGCAAAACTTGACAAAAACACAACGCAGTCAACGATAAAAATCACACTGCTACAGAACACCAGCACATGGCTATATATAGATATGCTGATGTGTCATAATCATATGCTGTTTGTGTAGTCATATAAGATGATTTACCGTAAAGGTTATGAAATCAAACTTGCAAAATACAACTACATTAAAACTCTAAGGACGTCTATATTTATCCGCAAAGCTGAGTGTGACATTTCTGAGCATTCGATGACTAAGCACAACTGTAAGCACTGCAGTACAGCAATTAAAACACATGTCAAAATACATGTCACTATTTAAAAAGTATGATAACTGAGCTCTCCGAACCAATGGTGAAAGTTATAATGTAAGATTGGCCATGTACATACTACACAGCTTTTGACTTCTTCACCCCACTGAAGACAGTATGCTATCTCAAGAGAATGTGTAAATGCAATGTCACAGCAGATGCAGAGAGATCTGTGCAATATTCCCTTTGTAAAACCTGTCTTAATTATTTGGTCCATCTGCTTTTTTCTGCTGCTGCTGCAGTCAGACATTGGCCCATTTCCTTACAACAACACAGATGACGACACCTCCAGACTGCCAGGGGAAAGTGGTCTGTCTGGTGGCCCAGAGAAGCTACCTGAGCCTGGGCGTGGAGCTGATGCAGGGGGGGCCTGGAAGATTGAAGACTTGGAAGGCGAGCTGGAGAGAAAGATGGACCTCCTGGAGAAGGAGAGAAAAGCCCTTCGGATGGAAACACAACGACACAGGCAGGAGATCGACCAGGGCATCAGTAGCATACACCACCGTCTTACAGGGTTGGAGGAAGGTACAAAAGGTAATAGAGGGAACAGATGCACAGTGAAAAAGTCTGATATGTAACCCTAAAGAAAGAGAGACTCAAAGTAAAAACAACCAATATTTTTTCCACTTAAATGTATGTAACAAAGCTCAGACTCTTCTCTTGATTATTCGTTATCATACCATGGGGCCTCTTAAAGATGATATAAATATGAAAAATACTATTTAGTGTAGAAATGCGGAGCAGAAAATTATACTAACAAAAACACAGATCAGAGAAAAGCTGTAGATGAAAAATCTCTCTCAGCATCCCCTTAACAGTGGTCTTCAACCCTGGTTCTGGAGACACTTTGTTCCTACCCTCAAATATGGTGGGTCATGACCGACATGTACTCACACTGGGCCCAGTTGCCTTGAACCGTGCCCGAGCACGATTGTCCCCCCTCCCCTCTCCGCTGCTGGCCTGCACTCACACTGTAGTTAACATTCATGGCCAGGGCACGTTTACACCAAAACATTAGGTTGGCTACTTGGTTTCAGGCCAGTTTCAGTTTCAGGCGCCCGAGTCCAACCAAATCGTGCCCTGGCTCCTCTTTCAAGTGGGCCATGGCACGGTAAAGCGTGCCGCACCCGGGCACGGTACAGAGCGATCACACTAGTCAAACTAACCGCACTTTGGGGTCAAATGTGCTCGGGCAGTAATTTTTTTTTTTTTACCTGATTCTGAATTCTCTCCAATGTAAAAACAAAGTGGAAAAAACTAAATTTTGGTAACTCATGTTTTTAATAGCATTTTTTTATAAGAAAAATAAAGCTGGGTTTTTCCACATAGTAATAAATCAGGTATGACCTAAACATCTGGAACTGAATGTTTGCATGGTTTTGAGCCTGTGTACAGTTCTGAACATGCACGTGAACTTGATTGGGGTATCACAGCGTGGGTAGGGGACAGCAGTGAGGTCATCACCCTGAAAACTCAGAGTCTGCAAGAAGATAGAGAAATGACGCAATCTGACCATGCATACAGTATGAACACAATAGATGTATGGTTGTAGATAAGATTACTGGAAAAAATAATCTGTTTTTCCTTCAGTAGGCCTATCCTTAACCCTAACCTTAACCCTAACTCTAACCCTAACCCTAACCCTAAACCTAACCCTAACCCTAACCCTTGCCATTTGAGCGTTAGCTAAACCTGCCCAACTCCTGATGTCCATTTCAATGGACATCAGACTTTGAAAAAATCCTATAAATTAATAATATATGTTCCAAATAACTTCAAATATTATCACTTGTAACAGTTAAAATTATACTGACAGCAAATGTGTTTGTCCAGCATGAACATAAATGTATATTTTT
>JAODUH010010161.1:0-29735 GCA_027564835.1 Typhlichthys subterraneus
AGCAAATTTACACTGTTCTACAAGCTGTACAATCACTACTTTACATTGCAGAAAAGTGTAATTTCTTCATTGTTGTCCCATGAAAAGATATGCTCACATATTTGCAAATATGTGAGGGGTGTACTCACTTTTGTGAGATACTGTATATGTTTCAACTTCAAATCTGTGGTCGTTTAATCAATATGGAGTCTAGATTAAAATTTGCTACAACGTTTTCAGAGATGTGAGGTCCCGCTAACAGACTGGGACAGCCATGATACCCCGCCAGCTATAAAGCACTGAAATGCATATACAATTTTGCGCTGATAATACCGGTACCAGTATTGTCATCCCTGAACCCAGGGAATTTGGCAATAGCCAAGAATGATAGACAAGAAAATGCATCTCAATCCAGATACGTCCTCGCATTCTTGCAAGACCATTCTCAGAAGGACACTTGGCAAGAACGCACCTCTCAAGAACACAAGTTCCTAGCGTTCTTGGAATTGAGAAACAGCCATTAAACATGCAGGGCAGTGGGTCCCCAGGACCAGGGTTGGGATACACTGCCCTAAAGCCACATGCAGTGCGAGTCCTTTTACTGTCCTCTAATGTTCTATTATATCAGTCGAACTGTCTAATTGCCATTTGAATTCATAGAACACATGGTATGAACTGGTATCACCAATGAGAGGCTCACAATAGTTTGCCTGCTATTTGAACACAAATAAAACCATCATACACCATACCATGCATGCATTAAGGTCAAGTAGCTTAAAAACACACTGCCAAAACACACTCACTCTCTTCCTGTGTGTCAGAGGAGTTGCTGGGGTCAGTGGGTAGCTCGTCATCGTTGGTGATATCCAGAGAGGAGAGGTTTCCCAGGCTAGTTGCCATAGGGGGTAGCATATGATTGGCCGACTCCGACATGCTTTCTCCGCCCTCTTCCAGACTCTAAGGCAGTGGAGAGTGTGGGGTTATGTCCCAAACAATAGTTACCGGGCGGTTGCTAAGGAAATCACACCCCTGTCAAATAACTTGGATAAATTAAAACCAGGCAAGTCTGACTGCTACACGACTCTCTGGCCTTACATCTAATCATCAGCAGTTCCATTCAACACACACATTTCTCCACGTTGGGCTGCTTTGAACACGGACTTGCCCCGTCACGCGACAACAACCAAATCAACACAGACTGAACATATGCCTGCATTCTTATAATGCATGCAGGCAATAGGGTCTCTAACAACTTCAATGCATGAGTGTATTTAGCATTGCTGATACATACTTGGGCTGTGTTGGATTTGTAAAATATGTGTTTAGCATAAGAGTGGGGCTGAGCTGGCGCACGACAGCTGAAAACAAGCTAATGATCCACACTGTCTTGCCCTGTTATCAAGCGGGAATCAAGGGCACCTCTGGAGAGCCGGGTGGGGTAGTGAACTCACAAAAGAAGGCTCAGCAGAGAGCGGGGCAGAGACCGGAGTGTGTGGCGTGCAGGAGGGCAGGGCGCTGGGGTCAGCGGGGTCGGCGCTGGCTCTCCGGCACAGGGACGAGGACGAAGAGGAGGTGGGGACCTCCACGGGCTGGCAGGGGGCGCAGGACGGGGGGGAGGAGCCTGCTAGGCTGCTGGAGGAGCCACAGGTTGTCATGGCCGGAGGAGCGCTGGCTACAGAGGACGACGACACCAAGCTGAGGTCCAGCAGGTCCGTTACCATGATGGCCTCGTCCCCAGGCCTGGAGGTGGGCAGACAGGAGACACACTGATTACAATGTACAGTAGAGAGAAAAGATCACTGCCTGTCTAAATGAATCACAGTGAAGCACTGAGGAATTGAGCTTCTAACCAATAACACCTAAGGGAAAACAACATCAGGCATAGGAGAGTGTTCTAGTCTCCCATGGTAAGTGTTGTTGTTTGGCATGGGTTATAAAACACACACACGTTGGTGTGAATGCTTTTTCATATCAGCAGGCTTGTAGCACTATATACAACTTAAAACACTTGTTAGTGATTTTATTGGAATCATTCAATAAGTGCTGATATAGAGCAGAGACATTATACGTGACTATATAACATTTAGTAACATTATACATTTGTTTAGTGGATACACTAAACCTTTGACGTTTCATGAACATTGAACGCTGGCCACCAAGTAGCCGGCTGATGTTTTTAACCTTTATCTTTCTGTGTTGGCAGAGCCAATTCTATATTATTATAACTTAACAAAACATAATCATCAGCCACTTGTTACTGGTAATTTGTAGAACTGTTGAATTTGTAGAACTGGGGGAGGAGCCGGTTAAGGAGGTGTTGTGTGTTTCCATGTGAAATGTAGGCTGTAAAGCCCTTTGAGACTGCAATGTGATTAAGGGCTATATAAATAAAATGGACTTGAACTGTTATAAAAACAAAATCGCACTGCAGGTCGTGCTGTTGCGCCCGAATGCTTCAGATAATCCTAATCCTGATGATATTATTCAATATAAAAGACCAAAGCACAACGCATGCAGCTCTTCTTTCTGCTTCTAGCAACGGGAGCATCCCAGATTGACTGTTTGGGATTCGACATGCCTCGTTGGTGTGAATCCTCCACCTTCAGTGCTTCAAAACACTGTGATGGCTATTCTTTGCAGTTATACCAAACTGTGGTGGTGAATAGTACGGATCACGGATCAACTGCAGCCCATTGCACCGCCACTACACACACACACTCACAGTAAGCCGTTCATGTGTTCGGCGGTGGGGGACACGTAGTCATCGTCTTCGCTAGTGAGACCCAGCTCAGTGCCGTAACACTGGTGTACGATGTGCCAAAGTTCCTTAGGGGAGAGAGTCTAGGAGAGAGAAGAACCCAACTATGATTAATGATGTACAGTAACACTGTTAACACTTGCTTAGCATATTACATGCTTTAATGCTTATCTATTGTATAAAACATGTTTTATTTTCAATGTCATATATTTGGGATTATATCCCATTTCATTTGGTCCTTCAAACAGGGACAGCTTGCAACACCAAAGATGGTAGGCAAATACGTTAACCTGCCGTAAATGGAGGACTACAATAATTCATACATACAATAAACCAGCAAAAGAACCGGCTTTAAGAACCACAGCAGAAAGCCCATTGTGTCCCTTTTCACTGTTATGCAACCATTATAAGGTGCAGATGCGAGGATCTCCCTTGACAACATACAATATGTCATCTCTCTGAGATAAATAAAAGAAAGCGCTGAACCAACACGTCCAATGCCCCGTCACGCGAGGCTGAGAGATCAGCGGCCACGTGTGGGGTAGGTACCTTGTCCAGCAGCGCGTTTTGCCACAGCCGGAAAATCATCATGTAACTGCGATCCCTTGCACCGAAGGATGTGAAGAAGTGCTGAGGCCGTTAAGAAACGAAGCGTGGAGGGGGGGAAAGGGGAGAGACCAGGAAAAAATAAAAAGGAAATGTGTCAGTGGATTTAAAGGGCGGATGTCTTCTCTGGGGGTTGGAGTCAAAGGGGTTTCAGATCATTACATAAATGCTTAACCAGCAAGAGACTAAGGGATTCCAACTAATTTTTAAGCAAAATTTAACTTTTGTTCAAACCTCAACTCTGTAGCTTCCCTACCTCAATCTAAGTCCAGATGCTGACGCTTCATTTAAAAACATTTTTTTAAAATAGTTTGCAAGAATACTTTTTATCTGCCGTTCACTTATATTATTCCTCAAAAACATTCTTATAATGTGCCTAACAAAGCTAATCACTTATGTAATGGTAGTTATGTGTTCTCAACAAGTTCCTACAGATTAGAATTTGTTGTAGAATTAAGATACATTTATATTTAGATTAAAGATAATTAAAGGTGAAATGTTAGCACAATGTGCTAATCTGTTTTATTCACAATAGCTCTTTTATAAATTGCATTATTCTTATCTAATGTTTCATTTAATTACACTCTTAAATGAATTCTGTGCCATGTCACAATTTGTCTTTGCCTTAGGTGGAGACAATCTATTAAACTGCCTAACCTTGTCGTGGTCAGTGCTGATCTGGATGGCATTGGGGATGAGCTTGGCAGTCTTCTCCTTTGTCAAAGACGTCACATCTTTAAGCAGGATGCTGATCTGTCCGAGTGAAACAGCGAAGTTTAAGTTAAGGCCTTATCATATGGGAATTCCTTGCACTAAAAGGAGTCTGCATGTCATTAAAGGTGTGATATGAAAAATGGGTGTGCTTATACACTGAGTGCAACGTACAGTAGTTTCCCAGCGGAAGATATTGCTGTAGAAGCACAGAAAGTTTTCAGAGAGATAGAGGCGTCCCTGAAGCAGGATGTCCTTCTGCAGAGCACACGAGTAGTCTGTTGAAATCAGCAGAATAAAAAAAGAGAGATAAGGAAAAGCTGAGAGAGACAAGGTTTGTGTGGACAATTTATATGGACATCTGCTTTTCTAGTCTCAACGGGCTGTGAAAGAAATCACACATTACACAGGGCATGAATAAAATGGGCAAAACAGCACAGAATGCAAAAAACTTGTTGGCTTAACGAAAACCAGGAATAAAGTCATTTATGATAGTTTTTTTTTTAATTTTTCTGTTGTTTTTTGTATTTACTTAACCAGCGTAATAAATCCACCACTCTGGGTCCCATTGTATCAGCATCTATGATGTTGTTAAACATATAGACGGGCAATGATTCACCAGATTTATTGGTAGAACCTAACACTTGTCATTCTACTGTGCTTCAACCAGCCTCAGACGTGAGTCAGGTAACAATGGAGACTGCCCTTTAACCTACAACACTTATTTACAAAACACTCTTTGACACAGTGTGTGGTTGATTTGCTTGCCTACCTAAAAGGCTTGTAATCATTGACGGGAACAATGACTCCCAAACTGTATCAGCAAATAAATAGAATAACTGATTAACTGTCATTGGAAACTTAACAGAGGCGTGTGATCATGCAGACCTCGGCCATGTTAAAGTGCAGTGACATGACTAAAATACATTGTGCCATTTGTGCTCGTTTTGCTTGAGGAAATATATGCCGCTACAGAAAATAAATGTTAATTAGTTCCTAACAGTTACACGGGTGTGATGGGCAGCTTGTGGCAATACTTTATGTGCTGCAACGGCAAAAAATTATTTCTAATCAACATTTATAACAACTCTTCAATAATGAAAGAGCTACACGTGTATTATAAGATTCATATGACTGTGTTGCTCTGTTATATTGATTTAAAATTCCCATTTTTAGGCTAAAAAATATTTAACCCCCCTTGGGAGTTTTTAGTCAGTCTCCAAATTTATTTTCTGTCCCCTCGCTTCCTGGACTCACCCACAATAAGTCGCTCAGATTCAGGCAGTTTTTTGAAGAGTTTGCGAAAATCCTCGTTCCTCTGTTTGTATGTCGGACTGAGAACCTAAAAACAGGAAAAGAGAAAAAACTAACACCTTGGTATTCTAGCTGTCTATAATATGCATGTGGCATGCTATATCAATAAAGATGAATAGACTTTTGAATAGGAAAGCGACTGCTTGGAATTGTGGCTTATTTAAAGGTTAAATTCTACAACAGAAAAGAGGAGGTTGGTGCAGATCAAAGCCATGTTTTCAGCATAATTTGTTCCTATTTCACCAAGTCAAGTCGTTTTAGCCTTCTGCCATCTAGGAAAGGACTGCTATCAGCAAACCAAAGTGTCCTGGAGTAGACAGACCACATAATGAGTTCTTAAGGTATACTTACATTGTACCAGCTCTGCATTTTCTGCAAGGAAAACAAGCATATTAAGCAATGAAGTGCTCACTCAAGCATTAACAACAGCGGCGGCTACCAGGGCTACTACTACCACTAATGGTTAAAGTCAATGCTCTTACAACCATGCCTTCCATGGGAAAATGTATTAGCGTTAAGCGGCACTGTGATTCCAAGAGCACGGTCCATAGGCTAGGTAGGTTTAATGTAATCGAGAGGGGGCAGGGGCCGTTCTTTATGAGCTACTAAACCTGCTCACACCTTTTATAAGGCAGTTGTTACTGACCAGTTACAATTGATTGTTATAAAAGGCTACGCAAAAGGTTCCGCACAGAAAAATAAGCCTTCAGCAAAAGCCTTTGAAAGATAAAACCTCTTGCTAAGCATTGTTGCTAGAAAATGTCACCCACATCAAGTAAATATGCTATCAATACACTAACATAGTTAGCAAGGCAAAACCATACTTAATTTAAAGAGTAAGTAATATTCAGTTGTATTGTAAAATCCATTCTGAGATTATTCGCCATATACAAATTAAAAGCATGCAAGTGGATGGAGCACATGCCAGGTAGGTGTGTGTTACCTTTACCACTAGCTTTGCACCCAGTGGCCAAACCAAAAAATAAAAAATTGCTTCATGCCACTTGTCCATTTTACATGCAGTGCACTATAACTGCAATCCGCTATAATGCATTTAGCCCGTTGTTTCCTTTGCACTGTAGATAGTGTTTTATAACCTAATGTAATAGTCCCACCACCATACCCAATGTGTGCCTATCTTGGCCCACGTTACTACTGTTAGTGCATCTGTGTGGCCCACTGCTGTACCTTGGCATTGCGGCTGAAATGGCGGGTAGCAAGCGGGTACGCCGAGCTCAGGGACGACGCCGAGGGGACGGAGGGCAGCGGGCCTTCTGAGCCTCCGCCTCCTAAACCACCAACGCCTCTCTCCCCTCCTCCATCACTCTCACTGACCCTGCTGCCCCCCAGGACTCTGCGCCGCAGGGAGGGAGAGCTGCCAGGGGTGCTGCGTGGAGAGTTACTGGCCGTACTGGACACCCATGGGAGAGGAGGGGTGAGAGGTTAGGCAGGGGGACAATCTCATTCATCTTCCATTGCTCAGGTGAGCTCCATAGGGCCTGTACTGCTTTGCATGGCAATGCAGAAATCCTGCAGGTGTTTTCCATCTGACCACAACCACAGCCTTTTAAAAGGTTCCTTTAAAAACCAGATCAGGTCACACAGTCACAGGTTTGATGGTGCCATAAACATTTGTTTAGTAGCCTACTGCTGTAATATATTGTTAAGTTATAACTAGGCTATAAAGAAAACAACTCTCAAGAGCTTAACATCTGGAATATGACGCCATATAAACTCAGAACATGCCTATGAATGGGAATTTATTTTAAAATAATAAAGTTGCAAATCACTCTAAATCAATCTGCTTAATGCACTTTTAATAAATTGTCTGGTATAGTATTTTTTCCATTCACTCAGGAACCCTCATGCTATTATTTTCCAGAAACATAGTTCTCTCAAAGCTGCCAGAATCAAAGCAGGCTGCCTGATGAATGGGAGTATGGGAGACGATTTGGGGAGAAGTAGGCCCACCACTAGTACATATCTGCATCTCCAAGGGGACGCCATGCACTGACAGTAGACTGCAACTGTGAGCTGTCAATCTCAAAACGCCGCATGTCATGTAGCACTAAACTACTCTGGTCTCGTAATGCAATCTATAATTATGTCAAAGTAGGCCCATGGCTACCTATACATCATATCGGTATGCAAAAGGGTATAGGCAATATTGTCGCAACGACAAGTAAATATGTTGTGTTGTTCGGCAAGCATGGCCGGTATAGTCACTCGTGTGCTCGCGTTAATGTTTGTCAGTAGCATATGTATACATGTTTATAAAACTGGGCTAAACCCTTCAGCGGCCGCAATAATACGGCTAAATCGAGCTCTGAGCATGCGAGTCGAGACTATTTTCATACCGTGATAGTAGCCTATGGACATTATATCCTACTGATTATAAGCTTTAGGATTCATGTATATAGGCGGATATTTTTACAGTTTAAAGGGCAAGATAAACAACAGCCTGCCTAAGACAAAAACTCATAGCCTACATTGCATTCGACTTCTATAGAAAATAATGTCACACCCATATTCCCAGGGGGATATAGCTGACACAGGCTGTTTTGTCTGACCACACAAAATGCATCCACGTCCCACGAAAGGCCAGTGTAAAGTGATATCATCGCTGCAGACAGCATTACACAAATATACCCCAACACTGTATTACATCAAAATAGAAAACCACTTACTCGAACATGTCATGGGGTTTTGCAATTAGCGTGTTGTCCACATACGTTGCTACTGCAGTCTGTGCGTCTGTGTGCGGTTTACAGAACCAGACGATGCATTGTATCTGGGCCGCTCTTCTGCCTCGCTTCTCTGTCAATCAAAAGCACAACGTGTCCCGAATATGGACGCGTTCACCATTCCGAGAGCCCAACCAGTTCGCCATTCTAACGGACGCCTTTCACCTTACACAGCCCTCTACCGGACCGCATTCCCCGTTCCGTTTATAGGACCCATGTAGCAAGCTACCGCTGCAGCGCCTTTCAGCAGGCTAATCACCGTTTGCACTGAACACATCGAGAGAAGGGGGGCGGGGGGATCATACGGTAGGAGATATATAGACCTTGCTCTCAAAGAAGTGATTTAACTGTGGAACAGCGATAAAGATACGACCACGTTAGACGAAATCATACAGCTGATGATTATAGGCTATCAGATTCTAACAAAAGAGCAGTCCAGTTCAAACCCATGTCCACCCAATCCAGTCCCCCAGGATCTTTCACCCTAAGAGACCATCACATTTGCCATCTCAATTCAACCTTCTTTGTAATCGTTGTTTTTACTTCCCTCTTCTAAAAGCCTTTATGGTTTCTACAATTTCCCTATGGAAAAAAAACTTCAGGGTGGTAAGAGAGATGTAAAACAGGGTAATGAGACAGGATGTCCTGAAGTAGGCCAAATGAAATCAATGCCATTGGGTAAATTGAGAGAGGGTTTATTAACTCAGCACATTTTCATGATGGCCAGCCCAAAACCAGCAGATTAGCAGCATTCTGCTCAATTTACATATGCATACAGCACATGACTATTGAGCCCATGGCAACAATTGTGCTGCTAGTATAAGAAATGATGAACAGCAATAACAAAATGAGGGATTATTAGCTATTTCACTTTATGATATAAATTAATTAACATAAAACATACTGGGAAATGGCATACAAAATAGCACAACATGTATGGGTATCTGTTATATTCATCTGTTTAAAATGGACATTAGGTAGTGGAACAACCGTAACCAACAGAAGGCCTTTAAGTTTCAATTCCCATCAAGTTGTAACAGGCCAGTGAATATGTGAAACATTATCCTGCAACAGGAAACAATGGCCTTTTAATTTAGATTCCAGAAAACTATAGGCCTAAGCCTTAGGACCTACCAGTTTGCTCTCCATAAAAAACACAAAAAAAAAAAAAAAACAGGTAAGGCTAACACATTTGTCATACAAACACTCAAACAACATATACAGTATTTTCTCTTTTTGATAGTTAAGTGTACAAATAAAATGTTAAAATTTCAGTTAAATCACTGAATCAGCGCTCTTACAATCCCAAACATAGTGACAAAGAGCAATAATATATAAAAATAAAGTAAAAGTTTGTTAAAACCCCTGGATAATTATAGTTTATTTCTGCTGAGACAAAGGCAGTTTGAGGAATCATATCTTTGTGGTTCACAGACAAAAACAGACTACCTGACTGGCTCCATGTCAGACCTTGGGCTGTATACACGAGTATAAACTTAACATTAAGTATATTCTTAACATGAAGTCTATTAATGTTTTCATACAGCCCCTGTGGACAAGATTCTTGCTTTGAATTATCAATATGAGTTACAGAGGTTCATTGTGTAAAACAAGGCAATAACACATTTTGCATGAATCTTAAATGTAAGTGAGTACCTGCAAATTCTAACAAATATGTACACGATACAAGGATCAATTTACAATAAAAACCAGAGGACATTTGATTTTAACAATCAGATTAGCTAAAATTGCAGAATGTTTTCTGAATACCGCATTCGTATTTTGGTCAATTTAATACATGTTCAATAAAAAAGTATCACTGTGTGTCAAATATCTGTTGTGGGGATTTTATTATTGCCCTTGAGTTTCCACTATATACTGTAGATGTCAACATAACATCTGTATAAAACAAAACAAAACAATGTTTCATTAAGCCCAAAAAACTAGGTCAATAAACTGGTGGGTAAATTAAGCAGACAAGGGCACAGCTGTTCACGTGGAGTCAGGAGAGAAACACCCTCAAGCTGTTCTGTTAGCCTGTGACTGGACCAAGAGCACACTGCAGCGCCATCACCCAACATCCTCTGATTGGCCCTGCATGACATCATCAGACCAAGCACCCTCTCTCATTGGCCCACAGTGATGTCATGCTCTACAAGAAGGATGAGTGGGGCATAAGTCCCACCTTCAACTCTATATAGCGTAAGTGTATACTTTTTTTAAACTGATGTTTACACTGTGTGTGTGTGTGTGTGTGTGTGATACATTGTATTTTTTTGTAATTATGTGTGTTCAAATCATAGCCTACTAAAATGCAAATAATTTGTCAATATAATTAGTGGCCTGTTATTTTTATAATTATTCCATATGCATCTTAGTCTTGTCAGCACTGGAATCTCATATTTAATGAACAATTACAATTTGTTTCTGCACTAACTGTGCAGAATCGTCTTTTAATGTTTGAATTAACAAACTGTAAATCTGCAGTTTATGATTTAATAGAGACTCATCTCGCTACAGGCAAATCTGCTCACTAGACATGCATGCAAATCTGTGTTTTTTTATTTTGATATAAGCCTCCATGTAACCGTACGGCACACTGATGCCGTGCAAGCCCTGTTCTACGCCCTGATCCTTAAGGTCCGCTGTAGCAACAAGATAAGTAAGTCCAACCCTGAAGTGGGGGTGGGGTGGGGGCGGTGAATATATTGTCTGACATAATTGTACTTCAGGCTGGGTCTTTGCATGTGGCTAGCTAAGCTAGCTAGCATTGTTAAGCCATTCACAGTGGGGTGTGTTTATGCCCAGTATCCTCCTAAGATATACTGTGGGTATTTTTGGACAACGCCGGTACACTAACCTGCAGATGTCCCCGTCTGAGTCTCTGCTGAGCAGGCCCCTCAGGGACCAGCAGGAGCGCCGGCTGGGGGACAAGCTACGTGACCAGGAGCAAGATGGCGGCAGTAAGAGATCCTGGAACGGGCTGTCCCGGGAAGACTCATCTTTAATAGAGGGGGAGGGAGAGGGGATCTGCTGCCGAGCCGTCTTGGCGCATCCGGCCTCCTCTACTACAATATGCGGCGTTTTCTCCCATTGCCGTTTAGGAGAGCTGCCTTGCTCTTCCTCGCTCTTCTTCTTGGCTCTGTTCCTGCCGCGATGGGGCCGGTGGTGGCGGTGAGAGCGGGGCGGTCTTGGGCTCGGGGATCGAGACCAAGACTCTGTGTCTGAGGACGGCGGTAGGATGGTCAGTGTGGGGACAGGGAGAGGCTGAGCCAGAGTGTTACCTTCAGGTCCCGCTGGAGAGGACATAGTAATCATCCTCCAAACATACCTCAGCAATATCTCTCTCTCACTCTCTCTCTGTCAACTCAAGAGCTCCCAGGAGGGCTTGTTGCATCTCTAGGGGCAAGTCTCATTAAGCAGGAACTTTCCGATTGTTTTTGTGGATAAATTAGGCCATGTTCTCCTGTAGCATCATAGAGCACATGATAATGTTATGGCTTGTGCTCCGCGGTGAATATTAATGCATGGGGGAAAAACCGCCATAGCGTTTCAATAGTTATCTCCAATCATCTTCTTCGGGTGATCATTCTTCAGCTGTATCCATGGTTAGTTTGTGTGCCTCACCCATTTCTCCTCTCAAGTCTCTTCCACAGCCTTCCGCAGTACCCCTCTCTTTCATCAGTGCATTTCACAAGCCTTGCATTTATACCATCAGTTTCAAGAGCTGAACTGTGCAGGTTTATTTCCAGCAGTAGCTAGCTGGGGACTAAACAGAATAGAGACTGTGCATTCACAAAAAAGGTAATCCAACCTCCAACTACCCCAATGGTTCCTGAATGATTCCTTGTTAAATACATGATATCCTTCCAGTCAAATAAATGGTTGTGAGGCAAAGGCTATTTTGGTGGCATCATTGATACAGTCTGCCCGAGTAGTTCCGGGAATGAGGTATCATTTGACTGGCGGTTTGTTGTGAAATATTGTTTTCACTCTCAAGAGGATATGTAAATAAAAAATATATATAATTTGTTCTACGCCACTGCCCAGGTTTTCAATATGGTGTTGATATACATTTTTACAAAAAGGATATTAATAAAATGCTCACTTCCATCATTCACTTAATGAACAAAAACTGACAATTTAAAATGTTAATATCATGCTGAAAAGCATATTTTAACGTTGCGTTATTTCCCTAGCACTAAACCATATACATGCAATACTGCATTACCTTAACAGTTACTTAACCAGTCTATAAAGACAACATAATTTCACCCACAGTATAAGCTGAGGTACAAAAAACAAAGTGGCATCATTAACACAAAAACCTAATTCACCATTACAGTCACACGTTAAAGCCAAATGCAAGATAGTCTAATGCTTTTAAAATCCACAGTAACGCGAGAACAAACAAGATAACCTCAAATACACATATTGCCTGAAGTAGTATATGGACAAACATGCTTCCAATATTGCTGCGTGTCCATTGTTTGCCTTCAAAGCAGGTACAACAAGTGCCCAAGCAAGCCTGACAGTATTTGTTCCGACCTGTTTGAACAAGGACAATCTTGGCATAGTCTTGTTTACACAAAGTAATGCATTATAATTGCCATCTAGCATTCTCCAGGTGCCTATCAGACCACAGGTCTAAAACAGTCACTTCGTCCAAAAAGCATAGTTTATTATGTGTGATGGGAAAACCAAAATGTAAAATGTAAGATGTAATAGATAGATACTATAAATTAAACTAGACGGCAGCTTCTTCTTGCAGAGCGCATTTCACATGTCAATTAAATACTTAAACTGTACGTACGGTACAGTAGCGAGAAAGTGACTATTGCAAAAGCAAACAAGTAAACACAGGTCTGTTGTTATTTGGTGTGTTTAGCCGTATTCAGACACCAAAGGCCCAACGCTAAGGTCAGACATGGATCGGTCAATGCCCTGAAAAATATCTTACCTTCCATTAGATGAAATCCCTCCGTTTCTGGTATCCTGTTCGGCTTCAAAAACAAGCCGAGCGACGGTCCGCGGAGTGATATTAAAATCCACTTTTTCACAAGAACACATCAACATTCTTTGGAGAACATCTACCGGCTACAGCGGGTAGTTAGCCTTAGCCAGCTAACGCTAACAAGATAGCCAGATACCCCAACTTCTGACTGCTCCTGAAAAGATCACAATCTAGCTAACAGACTAGAATTTCCATGAAATAGAATAACATAACTAAACTTCATGTTTTCAGTTAAAACAACTATGATATAAAACTATCTTGTTAAACTAAATGTGCAAAAACGGCTTATTGTCCCAACCAAGTAAAATGGAATTAATTTAGTGAGTCTGGTGATGAACACTGAGCGCGGGGTGTTGCAAATCACTACTCTTCGTCTCCTAACATAATAACTTTTCCTCCAATTTATTACAACCCAACACTAAACTTATAATTAACTGAAAAACCACAAATAAACTATAAATATGAGTTTGTTGTTCATACACACACTAGTATACGAGCAAAAATACACCGACTCCCCTATTACAAAACTTTGTGGAACAGTCTGCGAAAATAACTGTTAAGAGGATGTGGGCTAGCAGCTGAGCGTCAAATAACCATCTGCCTGGTCGTAGTCTGTTTACAGACAGCAGACGCCTACATATAATGAATGCATTACATTATTTATTGTACATTAGTCATTTAAAACTATCATTTATTGAATCATGAAATGCAATGTTTCTACATTATTCATTTTGGACACATTGGACTATGGACACAATGTTTGGCATTAGTCTAATTCTAAAGTGAAATAGCGTACAATTTTCAGTTAGGCTACATTTGTTTTATTGATGTATAATTGGACAGAACATAGCCCAATTTGCTAGACATATGCGTTTTATTCTGATTTGATAATCTACCTTCTGCAACAGAAGTATATTGCGCCACCTTGTGTATACGTAGCCTATCTTTATAGGCTACAATAAATTATTGTTCTCAATATAGTCTTTGCCTCACAATTTAAATAGTCTACTGTTAAGGAGATGCTACTTTTTTTTTTTTAAATATGAGATAATTACATGCACCAATTATATGTTACACATATTATACAAAATAAATGGCCTTTAGCCAAGGCACATTCTGGCATTAAAGTAATATTACAACAACAATATTTTCATCTCACCTTTTGCCTCCCACATCATTGATTGTCCCATTTCTGTACTGGGTTGCTGGCTGTAAGCAATAGCCTTTTTTCCAAACCACATGATCTGGGCCAAGGATAGGTCACCTTGTCCAAAGGAAAAATGCAGTATTTGATCTGTGATAAGCACCGAGCAAGACACTGATAAATCTAACATTAAAAAGTAAGGTTAATACTTTACCTAATGACATTGGCCAAAGTAAATTGTATTCCATTTCTAATACCTGTTAAATCATGTTTACACTGAAAAGAGTCTTGAATGCAATGGAGTTAAATTAGGCAATTAAGCCTCTACTTACTCAAAAAGGTTTCATGCCTTTTAAGGCTGTACAATAGTGGAAATTACTTTGAAATAGCTTTGAAGAAACAGGACGTGTAGACTACTCTCCACATCCTTAATGCAACATATTTACTAGCACTTGCCTGTCAATACTGAGATTCAGCCTATGCTTTCTTCTGTGTTCTTTCAACACATAGCCAGGTATAACATCGAATGTGCATTTGTGCTCCAGAGGTTCACACATGCTGTTTTCTATCTTCTGACGGCGTATGACTATGGCAGAGCTGACTCGTTACATATTTCCACCTAAAACAAAGAATGCAGATCTACCTCTACATGAGACCAGTGCAAACCACTCTTTGAGTTGTGTTGTTGTGCGCTTCCCTGAATCCGGGACTGGAAACTTGATCTGAGCTAAAAATATCAAATCACCACCATATAGCTAAAGGAGGTGTGTCGCTCACTGGCGTGTGAGCGTGTGTGTGTGTGTGTTTAGTGTGTGCATGCGTTGTGACATGAGATGATGCAAGGACCACTCAGAAGACACGCAAGGTTTATCATATGTCAACATTTCCTTGAAATCTGTTCATCAAGGTCTATCTGGTCTATCTATCTGCTGTCTCTTTTTTTCTCTCCCCTTAACATTTAGGCATACCATGTGTACTCTTCTCGCTGCCATATTGAAAATATGACTCTGGTCAAATGATTTCTGCATGTGTTTTAAAGCAAGTGGCCTGTGTTATAACTTTTTCACATGAGAACACTGACATCTCATTAGACACATCATTTGGTTATCCCTGCCTGACCGACATTTAAGTTCTTCTTCATCTTCTAATTCAGGAGCATATAATATGCCTTCCTGTAATTTTGTCTTAAATGGGATTTTGTATCCCAATAAGATCTAAATATCTTAGAGCTTTTAACTTGTTATTGCTTGTCTTTCTTCACCACAAATAAATATTTTCCATAAGCTAAGACCTTCAGTCAATGTCTTTTTTGTCAGCCTTGACTTCAGTGGACTTGTTTGTGAGTGGCGGTTGGCATTGGCTGTCAATGCCAAAGAGTCTGATGCCATAGGGTTGATAACAACAAAACATCAATACAAATGTAGAGTAAATATAAGATACTGACTTTAATTTTTTTTTTAAAATAAGAAAATATCCATAAACATTACATGTCAACATAAGACAACACATTAAAATAAACAACACATTACAATATAGACAACACATTAAATAAAACATTGTGGAACAAGTCTGTTTGTCTTGATTTCCAGGGTCATGCCTCTTGAGCCCATCTACATACTGTGACTATGCTTACCTGTTCTATAAATATATAAATAGGCTTCATGACATACAGTGTATGGCTTACAACCTGACTTCCTCGGAATTACTGCAGGAATAGCCGACTGTACTTTTGCGTGTCTGACGTTTTAGAGACTATGGAAACACTGATTTAGTTTGTCACTATATCGCTTATTTCTATTGTTAATTGTGTGGTAGTGTAATGTAATAGTATCCTTATTCATGGGGTTTAAAGTTGATTCACGTTGTGTGTGTGGACACCACCAATAACTGAGCTTTCAGATGGTCAATTGCTGCCTTGGCGTAGACTGGCTTCTGTTCTGAAGGGATGAACTTTGAACACACTTGGATTCACACGCTCTAAATATAGCCTGTCTTAAACTCAGGCGTAGTTACAGTGAAGACGAAGGACTACAAGGACACTGTTTTGTCAAACTAACCGTGATTTATTTGCTTTGGGAAAACAGTTCAATTTGTTTCTTACAAAATAATCTGAGAACATGGTTAAATGCGAAAGCAAGAAGATTAATTTATTAACTTTCGGTTGAGGACCGAATGTCAAATGTTTGCAAATTTCTGAACATTTAACCAAAAACTTAAAAGTGGGTACAAATTAAAGAACAATTTGAAGTTATCTGATCAGGTTACAGCACACATGACACGGCGACAGGTGTTTTTATTAATGTTTCTCCTTGGTGGTAAGTAGGCCTCTATTTGTTATTGGTATGTTGTTATAAAGAGTTTTTTTTAGAAAGTAGGCTAATCTGTAGGGCTTGGTTAAAAGCAGACGTCAGATGTCATTTTGAGTGTGTTTTGTTGTTCAAACTTGAGCCAACTGAGTGTTGTTGTCAATAGCCTAATAATGATTATGATGACCTTTAACATTTTAAACGAACTAGCCAATTATTTTTGCTTCTTTTGTGGGTGTAGTGTTGTAGTGGCATATCCAACACTTTTGTGCAGATAACAACGTTTTGCCAAGCGTCGTCTACCACAATAAATCTTCACGTGTCTTGTCAAGACAGTCGAATCAGAATGCCATTTTGCCTTTGACATGGCTTTTACTTGGCTTTTTCACAGAGACACAATCAAAATCGATAAGACAAAGTGATATTGATACTATACAGTTACTGGTATGATACAGTACTAAGTGGGTATTTCCTGGTAATTTACAAACAGGAACATCCCTTAAGATTTCTTATTCATTGTACTTGTGTAACGGTGGCCAGCAGGTAGCTGTGCGGTGTTAATCCTCACTCTCCGACACCTCATAGGACGCTCTGGCGACGCAGGCCAGGGCCCATAGGTTTTTGGCCTGCCTTGTAGGAGCGTCCGCTCTCTACGTGGGAGATCTGGGTTCGATTCCCCGAGGGGGACGGACGATCTCCGTCACACTTGTAAATGCAAATGTAATAGGTTACTTATGCGTATGATGCAGTACTAAGTGGGTATGTATGACTATTTAACAATCAGAGACATAACTTTATTTATATTTATGTTTATACATGTTTAAAAATAATTAATCAAATAGATAAAAGGTACATATGTAATACACAATACATACAGTTACACATAATATCCCATATATCTATATATTTACAAATACAGCCTAACTAGTGACTAGTAGGAATTATGTGTGGCAAGGAACAAAATCCTCCCTGGGGTAGGGTAGGAGATGTTCCTAGAAGAAGTAACATGTGGGTGACCGCTGGGTCCCATTAAGATAGAACCTGGAGACTAGTCCCCCAAATAACGGTGTTGTAGAGGACAGAGATACGACTCGGTCCCCCTCTAATTATGGACAGAACAGACATTCGCGCTGACAATCATACAGACACCGATACTTTAGGTATCGGCCGATACCGAATACCGATCCGATTCCAGTGTTAAATTAAGTTTTCAAGATAAGTTGCAAAGTAAATGACAGCCAATCTCTATTTTAGGATTTTACATTTTCTAAACCTGCCGCTGATAGCGTGGCCTGGGTAGGTTAGACAATGCTGAGGTTCGACAGTAGACCTATGCTTAGCCCCATGGATTGGTTACAACTGTCCAATTGTCACCGATACCGATCCAGCTATTTAAGTAATGTATCGGACAGATTTTCCGATCTCAGTATCGTATCGGTGCCATCCCTAGTACTTACCTGGTAAGTGCTGGGTGGTAATTTAAAGTGTTACCGAAGAGTGGGCAGGACCACCCTCTCAATGTTTCCAGCCTCAACATGTTTGTAATACAGGTGACAACCACCAGAGTATTTCTGCACACATATTAAAGTCTCTCTTATGGATACAACACTGTTTGTCCTGGTCAGCTGCTTTGTATTGATGTAAGCAGTGTTGTCATGGTGATAGTTTGAGGGATACCTGCATACAAGTTGTCTTCATTGTCTGTATGCAGTGTAGGCATTCATTTAACTCAATAATTGTATTGCAGTTGATGTTATTGGAGAAATAATATAAAAGAGCTCTTCCTTTTCATTCCTTCATTCCCTGCACCTCCACTGCTCCTGCAGTGTCCCAGTGCTATGGAGGCTGTGCAGAGGTGGACTCCATGACAGAGGCTGTGGCAGGGCAAGAGTTTCTTCTTGGATGCATTTCCTGTAAGAGGAGAGAAGAGGTCAATGCTGCCGTGACTGTTGATTGGCACTTCAGACCACATGGAGAGGAGGTCTACCGACATGTGAGGAATACTCATTTAAAATAGTCTTAATTCTGTTAATTTGCTATAGCCTGTGTGATAGAGCATGATGTATATAGAGTGGTACTTTATGTATGAGCTGGTGGCCATAGGAAGTCATAAGATGGTTGGAGTGGACACTTTACCCTGGAATGGTAAATACATTGTATTCCCACTTTTTTGAGGACATCTGCAACATTTGTAGTATTTTTTACATCCATTTGATTCATTTGATCAGAAAACATGAACAACTAATTTTTTTGACATATTGTTGTCAGGCATATTATCTTGGGTTACAATGTGTATTGAAAATTAGCAACATTTTTAAGAAAACCCACCATTTACATAATGGAGTGAAATAATGGTTTGCCTCTATCACCAGATTTTCCACTATGAACACCCCATTGCCAGCATCCGCGACCAGAATTTCATTGACCGTCTGGAGTGGCAGGGAACACTTGCCAGCGATATTCAGACAGGAGCCGTTATTCTCCACAACGTGACCTATAATGACACGGGCACATACCGTTGCAGCTTTAATCGCACACTGTTCCTGGTACAGTATCCTTTTCAAGTCATGGTGATGAAGATTGTGAAGCTTACCGTGGTGGCTGAAGGTTTGGTCCATTTGCTTTAATGGGACACAGCTCCAAATGTTACAAAAACATTGTTGTTTTTTTATTTGAATACCATGCTCACACCACTACTACACTTTGGTCTGGTGATGGCGACTTCTTGAATAGACAAATAAATCAATAAAGCATTTTCTTATTGGTCCTCCCTCCAGCCAACCGTGAGCTGACAGCAGTCATCGCAGAGATCATGATGTACGTTCTGATTGTTGTGCTCCAGCTGTGGCTGATCTTGGTCCTGGTCTACTGTTATAAGAAGATAACCAATGAGCACGATGCTCGGGAAGCCCGTAAAGCACTGAAAGCTCAGGAAAAGTGAGTCTTCTCTCTTAATTAATCGAATGTGCTTGTCCCACTGCACACACATACAAGTGGTCACTCACTTCATTCTGAAACACTTGTTATGATTGATCAGTTAAAGGCAGGGTCAGTCATTCTCGAGCTCAAATCAAAACAGTATCACTCTGCGATCCTCCGTGGCGTCGCCTCACACATCGAAATGCGTTGTGAAGCAAAGCGTAGTATACGGCTTTGTTGATATGAGCAGTGTTCGCCATTTTGTTCATGTTACTATTTACAGAGCCAGGGCTGTGCAGAAGTATCAGATACTTTACACACAGAATAGTAAGATAGCGAAATGCAAGGAGCTATTTGAATTTAGCTTACATTTATCTTGCAATAGCTGACTATGATGCCTTTATATCTTGACTCACCAATGGAGGCTTGGGTTGCTATATTAAAATGTTTTTTGTCTAATGTTCTTCAATTTCTAATTCCATAGTGAAAGGCACTTCAGATAACATGTTTGGTTCAAAATTCAATGAAACTTTATGACCGTTTCTGCTTGTTTCCATGCGGTGAGTGCAGAGTTACTGCCAGTAGCCTACAGTTTCAATTAGGTCACTTAGCAGATGCTTTTGGGGATCTAACCCACAACCGTTCTTTTCAGAGTTGACGAAGACTGTGATGAGCACATATAAGGAAATACAATGCATGTAGACCAGTCAAGGCATTAGGCCTACATGCCAGGGCACATTTAATGAGAGGGCATTGAATGCATTCCTGTAATTTAATTAGCTTTGATTGATTTATTTTCACATTGCAAATTCACAGGCTCACAGATGCCAAAGACAATTGTGATGGTGTACAGCTTGAGTAAATTCACTTGTGGTGAGTCATATTTTATCACCTAGTTTTCCTGTGTGCATTGAGTCATTGCCAGGAAGATGCCCATGTAAAATTGGTTTTACCTTTTCTTAACAGGTCACTCCACTGCATCTGAATGTGCCAGCTAAACAAGAACATATTGGATCTACAACCTCGACCAAAGCTTTATTGGTATTACATTAGGTTTTTTTTATATATATATATATATATATGTATGAGCAGTTCACATTCATTTTAGACTGTGGATGTTATTGACCAACGACATTGGACAACTCTATCATAAATAGACATTGTGAACAAAACACCTCTAGCTTTGGTACACATATTATCATTTAGCAATGCCACTAAAATAAGATCATAACTGTGTTTCCCTAATGTATTAGGCTTTAAATGTTAAATGTAAACAGATCTGCTGCCCAGCATATTTTAGATGTCTCCCTGCTCCAACACACCGGATTTAATGAGTGGGTCATTATCAATCTCTGCAGAAGCCTGAAAAGAACTCATTCATGTAAAGCAGGTGTGTTGGAGCAGGAAGACATCAAAAACATCCAGGGCAGAACATCTCCAAAACCATGGATTGGGTATGGGTATTACATAATAGAATTGCCCATTTACTGTTAAAATATAAATTATAGACATAATATAAATTATATTTGAGAAAAAACATTTGTAGTTTACATTATTAACATTACTATTCCAAATACCCTAGGGCCCCCATTCTACAAAACCCTTTGCAGAAAATGTATACTGAATGTGCATGATAAACAACTTAGTGCAAACTCTGTGTATAATGCTTAATACCTCTAACTCATAGACAGCGCAGCGACTGGTGAGGGAAGGACATTTGGAGGTGACTGTGCTGTAACATAATCTTGTCTGGATATTGCTGTGTAGAGACTGTCTAATGAACAGCTTTGAAAGCATCTTTGTTCTGCTGCAGTCTATTTAATATTAATATTAGACATTTAATTGTCTGATAAAGTAAAAGTTTGATCAAATGATGACACATCACACCGCCCTCTCAGGGGTCCACAAACACTGTCTTGCCCTGAGTTGAAAAGAAGCTCTAAGCACCATCAATAATTGTACTTCGGAATACAAAGTCCAAACGATCAAATGCAGGGAATTCTGAATTTCCTGCTCAATTTAAGTCAATTCAGTATATCCTTATGACGTTGCTATTTCAGAGAGCAATATTGTTTTGTCATGAACCACTACAGCCTTCTCAATTAGTTCAGCAAGTAAATAAATACCTTTAAAAATCGGTATGCAAATATAAAATGCAGGCATCTTGGGTCATTAAGACTAGTTAGCTGCTACAAACTCCACAGCACTATATTAAGAGTATAGTGACCTTGCCCTATGATCCTGCTGTTCATTAAATGTGTTGACATGTTGAACATCTGTGTAAATGAACGAGCGAGGGGGAGGGTCCACTGTGTGGGGGAGATGTTCATTGTGAGCGGAGCTGGGCTAATCCACACGTCTTCAGCTGCTACAAGGCAAGGTGGCTCATTCAACAGACAGCGGAAATATAGTTTTACATTGATTCATTGAAAGGTAGGTTATTTCTATCACGGACTATGTTTACATTAATTATATTAATCAAATTAATTTATAATGTAAATAATACATTTTACACACACACACACATTTATTTATATACTGTTTATATATATATATAAACAGTATATAAATTTCAACAATGGCATACAATAATAAAAAAACAGCATAGTATGAATTCATACCGTATGGATATGACAATGGTACTTTTGACAATATGAAACAATATGCACGTACAGTTTACTTGCAATGTAAAAACAATATGTATCGTAAATAAATCTGATTTTGAGTTGTAATTTAAAAGCCCTAATCTTTCTCCATGGCAGAAGTAATGTTAAGCATCAATAGCACAGAGCTGCAGTCCTTGCTTCTGTCCATTCTCCAGCACTGCTTAAACGGAACAGGTGTACAGACTCCCTCAACGCCTCAAAACTACACTACCCAGCAGACTGTACTCAACAAAGGCGAAGCGAGAACCAACGTCCAGTCTCAGGGAATTATGTATATTCTGCTGGTTGTGGGCATGTTCAGTTTCTTCACATTTGGCATCATGTTCAGTTACATTCGCTCTAAGAAGCTGGAGAACTCCCATGACCCGTACCATCAGTACATTGCCCATGACTGGACCAAGGTGACAGCACCCTCTAGGGCTGTTGCTCAGGCACTGCAGGGCAATGCATCTGGAGGCAATCACAAAGAGACTACCATCATCTGCAACCCGGCAACATTGGAGAAACTACCAGGCTAAATGGAGACGGTGGATTATTGCTTATAACATTTTACTAGGCTACTTTATAAATGTCACATGCTAACCTCTTGTCTATGTCCTCACACCATTTGGATCTGCAATTTCAACAAGAAAAGCTTTCATAATGATCTAGTCCACACATAATTGAAGACATTTTAAATTTCCCACTACAGTTGTGCTCAATGTAGTACCTGTTTTCAACTGCAGTCAAAAAGGCCTTTAGTAAAAGGTACATTATAAATAAATACATATTCACACAAAAAATAAATGATGCCAAATAAATGATTTGTCTTATCTTGGATTTTGTGCACAAAGTAAATTTTTTGTATTTCATACAAACAAGACAAAACTAAATCTTTAGTTTAGGTAATTGTAATGATTTATTAAAGTTGAATAATTAAAGAGTAACTGCACTCTAACATTTTTTTTTTTGAGCTGTAATAACAGGAATAAAATGTGATGAGATGCAATGCTGTTGATACACACACACACAAACACTCACGTTTAAAATCATCCAAGGCCCTTGCTGACTTGCAAATGGTTGGAACACTGTTGGCATACATCCATATCATGAAATGTAAATGTAAAAATTGTACAGAGGGTGGAGTCAAGTTCAGATATGCGGGTAAAGCTTTAAACTTTATGACCTGAAATTATAATTTAATTTCCTCAGATTATCTAATGCGTTTTTATCCGAGTAAACTCTGCATCCAAGACATGAGGCTTCTTTTGGATGCTTTAGACCTAGCGGTTACATTAGCCAACTTTACTTCCTGTTTTCTCCGCTCTCCTTCACTTTGTTTCTCTTGGTCCATCCTTTGCTGGCGAGCGTCTTTTTCAGCGCGGTCAACCTCTCGGACCAAGCTGAAGTGAACCATTTGCATTTTAATCATCGGTGTGATGAGGTTAAATTCATCCACCATTTTATTGAGCTTCAGCAGCTCCCCTGCTACACATCCGCACAGCTGCTCCCATTGATCCCTCTCTCGGGGGTCCATGGGGTCACCCAGCCTCTTCCTCACCTCCAGTAGCCTACTGCGGATGCTGGCGGCCATTTCACGGATGTCCCTCTGGGTGACGATCCAGGGTGGCTGATAGCCGTTGTCGATAAGGATGCGGTTTAGGTTGTGTGTCATGGGATCAGCGTACGGGTTGTGCTCATATTTGCTCAAGGGCTTCCCGGCGCCCCTCAGGTTTCTGAAGTCTCCGCGGGCCATGGACTCCTGAATCAGATCCTCCACCAGCCTTTCCACAGCCTGGGTGATCTTGCCGTCGCGACTCCGCAGGCGCACGTCCCTCTCCACCAGAGCACCCTCGGCTGCCGCGGCACATTCGTGCTCCCGCTGGCGATAGTCCAGAACCTGCTCCACCGCCTGGTCCACGCGGAACTGCCGGTACTGCCTCTGGCGCTGGCTGGGGGTGCCACAGCCTACGCCCTCATAGCTGAGGTAGTGTCTGTGTTGAGGGGACACGCCTCTCCCCTTGTAGTCCTCTTCCTTCGCCTGACCCCCTCTCTTCACCTGGCTGTGGTGTGCCAAGACAGCGCGGTAGGCCTCTTCCACCCGAGCGAAGAGAACTGAATCGGCCGTCGCTGCCCCAGAGTCGGGGTGGTAAAGCTTTGCCAAGCGCAGGTATGCCTCCTTCACCTGGGCGGGGCTGCAGTCGCCTTCATCGGGCAACTGCAAAAGCCTGTAGCTCTCGCGGAGGCTCCGACTGATCTTAGGTGCGGAGCTGAGTGCTCGAAACAGCAGGTCCCTTCGAGCAATGCAGAGAGCTGAAGGACCTAGGCAGCAGTCACTACTGGCCATCAGGATGTGCATGGTGCAACAACTCATATCCGCCAGCTGTGTAGCATCAGACAATTCATCCTATATACTACATTTTGTAGGCAATATATAGCAGTAAGTTACTATGCATAATATGGTTCTTCTGTACCCTAATAGGTGTCAGAGACAGGACTTACTTTGCTTGAATCGGCTTATTAAGCCACCGACGTAAAGTTAAAAGGAAATTGGATATTCAACAGATATTCGCCTGCCGAAGTGTCAGCCGAAGTCTCTGCCGATGTGCGATAAATCTAGGGTTGCCCAAGTCGGGTTCTTTCAGTTCTGTCAGTTCTCACAGTGCTTTTTGAATTGGGCACCCACATTCTTGCAACGGGTCACTTCCCGTAACCCCATCGTCCCAAAACATGGACCGCACATTAAAGGCGGCCACTGGAAAAGCCCTGAGGAGAGACGTGCAGACTGCTTCTTCGAGAGCTGCGTTACGGGCCTTTTTGCACGTGGGCAAGTCAGAAGTTTGAGACGTCCCTTTCCTGAAACAGGACATCGAGACATATGCCCCGTTATGTTTCAGTGTCCCCGCAGCTTCAGGAAGACCCCCAAAACGCTGTCTGAACAACATTGGTCGGGACAATGTAGAAACATTTCTGTGTTGATGGTGATTATCCAAAGGACTGTATTTGGTTGGGGTGAATCGTGGCCGCCGTGGTGCATTCAATAAGAATGCCTGGACATATGTTTCCGTTAAATAGTCTTTAATGAACTTGATCTTGTACAAATGTTGATGAGTATGATTTACACCTCAAGTCGAGCATGCGTGTGTGGTTCTAAATGGGAGAAACAAATAACAATGAGGAAATATGACACTGGATTAGGATAATTTACAATTATGAAGTACACAATACAAATATATTCCCCATCTATATATATATGATTATATACTGTATATCTAGTAACAACCTATTATTCAATACAATAGCAAACATATTCATTTTCAACTGTCTAGTAATAGCCTACCACACTCATACTGAAAAGACACAATAACATCGACGCAGACACGGCAATTGTTGCTAATAGCATGCTATCTACGTTAGCTTCTTCATGGCTCACTGTCCTAACAGTACAACAATAGTATAATGTGTTATAACTGACTGACATGACACTTACTTGTTTATGAACGCACACGAATATAACTGTACCTAACTGGGAGGCTGAATTACTTGCAATAATGTAAAACACTGTCTATTGTCACTAGCTACTCTGCCGTGTGCTGGTCATATGCACAATTCCCTAAAACTGGCTGAGGAACTCTTTGGGTAATGGTTCAGCGCCCCCAGGTGGAGAAAACTAGTAATGGTGGAGTACAGTTAAACTCAGTAGATCATGTCCTTCGTCACAATTCCAATTCCCATTTCAAATAGCACCCCATTGTAACAGACTTTTTTTGGGAGAGAGGCCTCGTCGCTATTGATCCATATATGGTAAACATATGAAGAATAAAATATTATAATTTCAGAATTTCAGAATTTAAAATGTCTAAAAGGTGTGCCTTATAGAGGAGACTGCACGAGCAGAATGACATGGTGTGTTTATGATCTTGACAAATCAGGGGCATCCACAAACATTTATTACCGATTTGCCTTTTAGGCGAGAAACTACAGCCAGTAACATGTTAAACTACTATATCAACATGAATCTTCCCCAGTTTACAAAGTTTTCTGAAATTTTATGTTTAAATATGCAAAATCTATCAAATAAACAAATTTACCTGCCATGTGCCCTAGCTTTTAAGCGATCCTGTACTTGAGTGTATGAATGCAACCGAGAGGATGATCTTTTCGTCCGACTTGGCCTACACTTTTCATGACCCCTACTCATTTATTGTCAAAACATGTCCAAAATCTGCTATGTAATGCATGGCTAACAATTTATGTAACCCAGAAATAATTGTGAATAGCGGGTTTCAATGGTGAACAGAAGAAAAGACATTTGTGTGATTGGTAAATTGTTCAGCCAGATTATATCCCTTTTTATAAAGGAAAAGCCACATGTGAGGAACATGTATTTGTGGGATGAGCCCCAGAGCATTTGAATTGCACCAATGAAAAGTCCACAAAAATATGACAAAGTGGAGTCAATATTGAAGTCTGAACAAAACATATTGGCATGCATTCACTTCAGGAGCGACAGTAGCATGTAGAAGAACCATACACAGCCTGGCACCTCCTCATCCTGGTCACACTGCTGTGGGATGGCATTCCGTTCTTCAACCAGCATTTGTTGCAGGTCAGCCAACGTGGTTGTATGGCACAAACAACATGACCAAGGTGATCCCACAAACTGTCAATATTTATTACTTTATAAGCAGAGAGCCTGTTAAAGCCCACTGGAGGAACCTTGTGCAAACAATATGCTACATTACTTGCGCAAGACATTGTAAACTTTTTTTAATAGTTTCATGTTACGATCAGTAGCAGGTTAGCGTTGTGAGGTTGCAATGGTGACAGACCCATAGCGTAACACAATGTTTTCCCAAATCTTAACAACTAGACAATCAAGATACAACATGTTTTATTGAAGAATACATTTTGCTTAAAAAAAATGCTTTCAAAAGTGTTGTCAGCAGGAGCTGACATACAATTAAAAAAAAAATAAATAAATAAATAACCAAACCACGATGAAAGAGATGACAATGTTAACAGATAAATGTGGGTTGTCATTGATTGACCTGTTATCATACAACATTGATCAATATAATCCCCCCCCAAACTTTGAGGCCACTACCAGTAACCTGCTGATTCCAAGAACTAGAAGTGTTGCGTCCAGTCATTAGCAGAGGATATTCTATAGCCCTAAATCAGGAAAATATAATACATAACCTTAAAATGTATGATGATTATCCTAACAAAAACATTAATTATAAAACTGTTTCACTCACTCTGTAAAATGTAGCTTGTTTTTTTTACCCCCTTGTCCCTTTTCAATAAATTTCACTGTCTCTTGCAAAGTAAAAACAGCAATGCTTAAATGTGAAGTCAGGGATGCTGCAGAAAATGTTTTGAATTTGATAGAAAAAAAAGCACCTCTTCCTTCAATGCCATAGGACAGGGCTATTCAACTCCAGTCCTGGAGGGCCGCTACCCTGCATGTTTTAGATGTCTCCCTGCTCAAACACACCTGCTACTAATGTGTCTAATGTTGGCCTTTGCTTTCTGGCCACCCATAACAAGGGTTTATTTTATTAATAAACTTTGTATAGCACTTTGAGGAATTGCATCTTACATTTCTGTACAGTGGCAGGATTAAAAGCACATGCGTGTTTTCTAAAAGAAAAATACAGCAAGAACCTGCATGGCCAAATAAAAATGTATCGGTCTGCAGCTATTATTGGGGGGTCCCCCCTATTTCCGACGCCCTCGGGCCAAGTCGGACAAAAATATAATCTTCTCCGTTGCATTCCTACACTTAAGTACAGGATCGATTAAAAGCTAGGGAACATGGCAGGTAAATACATTTTTATTTTATAGATTTTGCATATTTATTACAAATTAAACGTTCAGCAGTGACTTGTTCCTGAATAGCCACCATAGTATATTGGCAACGGAGTAAAGCTCCGCTTTTGCCCGCCCGTCAGTGCATCGGCAGAGACTTCGGCGTACACTTCGGCAGGCGAATATCTGTTGAATATCCAATTTACTTCTAACTTTACCTCAGTAACAGGAAACAAACAGCAAACAAAAACAGAGTTCCGATTCAAGGGTGTGTATAAAATTATAAACAATGTGGGGGTTGGTATATTAATATATGGGCCTGGCCCATATATTAATATACCATACACCTCCAGCCATATATGCCATACACCTCCAGATTCCACGTGTTATTCATTAATGCTAAATAGTTTAAGTGACGCCATGATACAGTAGCCAGCTGTCTACGGTACAGTAACATGCTTTCGCTTGAATTTAGTTGGTACTGGATCACAAAGCTGTTAGGTAACTTGAGCTTGACATTAGTTTCGTTCACCCTTCGTAACAAAGCATAGCGAGCAGAAAGTAGAGATGAACCACTCAAGCAGTAAATGTGTGGAGATAGTGTTAGCCTACTCGCTAGCATATGTTGTTGCCGGGTAATGTAGTTCTAACCGCTTACATTTACAGCACTTGTGGTAGACTGGCGGAGAGTATCTATAAGACACAGTTCAAAATGTATGCTAGGTTATGCTTTAGCTGCTCTCTTCCATACATGTACCAAGCTGTTTCTCAAAAACAACCGCTGGGTGGGTTGACAAATCACAGCCTACGAACGAGTCTATATCCAGCTTCCCAATCTGATTCCAACTCAACCCTTTGTCTGCAACATGACCTCCACGCCTCCTGTTGTGCGGTGCTGCACCTGAACAGTCAAAATATAATACCCTACCAGTGAAGTTCTTAATTGTTGATGAGCCGATCTAACATAGCAAGGAATATTTAGAAGAAAAACAAAATGCGCATGGAGAAGATAAGAAATAGCATGACATTGTTATAAATGTTGTGTTTATTACACAAATGGCATATGCTTGTCGTGGAAAATAATTGGCTACATCACAACAAAAAATTCACAATTTGGTTAGAAAAGTTTTGTTTTTGTTGCAATAATCTAAGTAGTAAACCATGTCAATGTCCCAAAACGTGATAATAAGGCTTCTATTACTTTTTTTGGGGTAAAATACTATCACAAAATAGATATAGCCTAGCCTAATTCCTTTTCGATATAAAATGATTCCACTACACTACAATACAACCCTGGCATTTATTGAACCCCTTTGAGGTCTTCAACAAGATATGTCTCCAATTCATTAAGGACATCATAGAAAACCTCTTTCCCCTTTGCTCCACTAGTTCTCAGCTGACCATGCAAGAGTGCCCTCATCTTTTCCTGGGAGGTGGGTTTGGACATGATATTACTGTAGCTTTCATTGTTGAGGACTTTCTTCTGAAGCAGCCTATCCAGGATTGGCTCAACGCAGGAGACTCTGGCGATCAGTGCAGGCTGGTATTTATCCACAAAGTGCTCTTCTGAGGAATAATACATATTACAATAAATATAAAGTATGGTCACTTTAAACCAATTATATATATATACATATACTGTGTGTGTGTATATATATATACAGTATATATTTACCTGCTTGTGCTTATAATTATACATTTGTATAATTACTTATAATATGAAGATCATACATACAATACAGTACATTATAATATAATGTATGCTTGATTATAATTACTGT
>JAODUH010010172.1:0-29733 GCA_027564835.1 Typhlichthys subterraneus
GGGAGGTTTGGGGTCCCCTGCTGGAGCTGCTGCCCCTGCGACCCGACTCTGGATAAGCGGATGAAGATGGATGGATGGTTATGTACATTAAAGGGGAACATCTAGTTTGTATTCATTTCTATTATGGTGAAGGGGAAATGTAGTTTCTAGATCTTTTCAAGTAGACTCAATTTAACATTTTTCAAATGTCCAAGTCAATTCTTGAGACAAAACCAAATCACTATTTTGGGACCAAATGCAACAACCTCAGTATGATATGATGACATCACAGCTGGCTGAAACCACATTTGTTTTATTAATTCAGAAAAGGACAAGGTGGCTAATGTTGCATGCATGATACAGCGTTTCCCAGTTATAGCTATATGGGTGTTAAGTGTGGGAAAGTTGGCTTAAAACGTGCAGGTTGTACTAAACATGTATGCTTCACAAATGATCAGGGAGTGATCTTGTTTTTCAGCTATGCAGCACTTACAAAAATAACTATTTACAAGACATCCCTCTTAGAACTTGTCATTTTGAACACAGCACTGATATCAAATCAATACAAAAATACAACAAATGAGACCAAATCAATATGTATGCATGTCAATGTTCTCAGGGGCCAGGCAGTGGAGCTACCTGTTGTACGCTCTTTCCTTTTTAGCCCTCTCAAGGGTTTTGTCCATCGTCTTCTCATTCTCACCCCTGCACTTGGGGCAAAACCACTTGCCTTTGGGCTTATGATGCAGGTCCACACAAGAGAAATGAAACCACTCGATGGGACATTCATCATTATCACAGCCAATCATCTCCCCGTAGGAGACCTGCTCACACAAGCAGTATGTCGGCTCATCTGGGTCGATGGGCAGGTCCGGAGGGGACACCTCTCGTTCAGACTTGCCCTTCGACCGTTTCTTCTTCTTAGAGGAGGTTTTGGCCCGTTTTTCCCGGGACGCTCCCATACCGGCATCTTCACTGTGATCAAGGGCGCCGTAGCTTTCTCGGTTTTCTCCATTTTTCTGCCGTCTCGAGCGTTTTCCCCCCGATTTGTCAACGGCACCTGAGCTTGGGGTCACCTCGTCACGCTTCTTTTCATGGTGTCCCGCTTTGCCCGGGGTGACAGTAGCTGATGAAGACGATGACGACGACACCGTTGGTGTGGCAGTGGCGGTCACGGGCGCTGCAGGAGGGGCCTGGCTCTCTGGGCTTTCCTGAGAGGCACGGAGGAGCTCAGAATGCCAATCCACCTGCCGTGTGCGGTTCTCTACTAACTCCACCTGGAACAAAGGACCCCGTTGACTTTTCAGGTCTACTTGACAATTGGTGTGTTGGTTGCTATAAAGTCACTATAGACAAGATTCTATCATTAAAGTATTAACTAAATGTATTTGTATTGTAAAAATGACACTCTTGTAGTTTGAACTGTACCAAAAAAAAGATCAGCTACACTAGATGTCTTATTTCTTTGCATTTTTAACACATTTGATTGACTGTTTTAACAAAAAGGCATTATATTGCTACATAATTGAACACAGTTTTCTTTAAAGTTAAAGAAGATGACAACGCTGATCTCTTCTCCAGTTCCCCCCCCCCCCCTTTACCCACCATTTGACCAGCAATCTGGATCTTCTCATCGCCAAGCTCCTGGCTGCGGATAAGAGCTCTCTGAATAGATAATTGGAGCTTTCGCCGCTGGATTGGGTCTGACTCACGCCGATATCTTTCATAGGCATCATCAAGCTCCTTAAGAACTTCTGCCAGAGAAAAGAATGGAATCAGAAATACAAGTGGAAAAATACACAACATATGTAATAGTGTGAAACAGAGACCAAAACCACAATGTTTTCCTGTCGATGTTCCAGAAGACAACCATGGTTTGCACACATGCCACTACATGCATCCCAAAGCCTCTACAGGTGCAGCTTGTTGAGCTCTGATATACATGAATTGTTACTACAAAAATGTTTTTAGTTACCACTAGAACCGCTGAGCCTTTCTATAGCATTATCAAAACAACAGCAAGCATGTATAAGCATTTGTTCTTTCACAGATTAATTAACCCCCGTCACTATAATGTCAGGTTTGCGAGGATACGGCAAGTCTATTACCTTCCTATTTATTCTCAAACTAAATAATATCACACTTCATTTAAAATAAGCATTGTGTAGGTAAAGTGTCATTTTGCTAAGCAATGACCAAGCATGCAGCATTACATGTTCACTTCACACACATGGAAATGGCCTATCACCTTGGCTTTCATGTGACTCTCTGGCATACTGTACAAATAGCCTCTGAGGTGTGTAAAAATCCATGTCCACCAAGGAATAATAATGGTCCAAATGGCCTTATATTACTCTTGAATGCTGTGTCGGGCTGCTGTCTTTGTGTGCACGCAGTGTGCTCGCATTCTGGTTCCAAAGTGTTTGTTGTGCTTTACTTGATTGCATTGTGTAACTCTTCCCAATATCTTTCAAATTAAGCTCCAATTGTTCCTCTTTAGTGCTCAAATTTGATGGCAATTTTTAAAGAAAAGGTGTCTGTACGATATTTTAAACGTTAATATAGCAGCAAACAACTACTAATCTGACCTCTTCTGTTCTTTGTTAACATAATTGGGCTGGTACAATGTTCGCATAGAATGCATATTCGATGCTCGTGGCACGGAGCTTTTGCTTTGCTGAGATGCTGGTGGGCTTAATGTAAATATTGTCCTATGAAAATTAGACAGACATGGTTCTGTAATGTCTCTTGACATGAGTTATTATAGCCTGTACATATGTAATGACTTTACACTGCTTTTCAGTGACATGCTGAGAAATAAAATGCAAGGTGTTAAAGATTGTGTAAAGCAAATTTACTTTATACATGTTAGAAATATATTCCTTAAAACATGTGAAAACACTGTTAAATATGTAGCATTTAGACTGTCAGACAGCATATGAATTATGCAGCTATCAGACTGTAGGCTAACAGCCTACAGTCTGATAGCTATACCTTCATTGCAGAAATAAGCACACAATGTGGCTCTGAGTCAATGTGCATTATTTAAAAGCTACTGGTATAGTAGCCTAGCCTACCTGCTAACACCCGGCTGCCAACATCGGCATTCTCGTGTTCAAATCAGCATCCAAATAATCAAACTGTCTTTATGTAGTCCAATCCTCTTTCCAAAAGAAAATATAAACCACATATCGAAACAAAAAAATTCAATCCAACAAGCTGTAGGCTAGTTTAACTTGACAAGAACAGCAAATAATGGCATTTGCAGGTGGCATGCCAAAAAGTGTTTTGTTAAAAACTGATTTCTGCCCACGAGCGCACACACAGCCCTATATTATAACCAATCTAACCCTTTTTACCAGTACACACATATTTAAAGTGAGAACACAAGTCATCAAATGCACAGACATTTTCCAATCAATGTTCAGCTGAGGACCACGGTATGGAGTTTACTGTAGAACATGCAATGGGTGTGATTACAGCGCCTTCTGCTGACACCCCCCGGCGCTTGAAAACAGATGGTTATATTTTCCCGTTTTTGAAACGCAATTTTATATACTTGCAGACTTTATTAATTCATATTTGGCTGGGTGGTTAATATTACCTTTTTCTGTGGTGTGACAAACTCAAAACACAAATGTATGTCTGCTTTACACAATCTTTGAGCTATTCATTTATAAACATTCCTATTCTATTGCTAAATCTTGTTGGCCTATCAACACCTTTTGCACCTTAACCATCCTGGAGGGGTGGATTCCTCCCTCTGTGGTCCCTTCTCGAAGTTTCTTCCCTTTTTTTCCCCCCATTGGGTTTAATGGAAGTTTTTCCTTGCCCGTGGGGAGGAGCAGGTTAAAGGGGTGTTTGTTTACATTTGACATGTATGTAGACTGTACAGCCCTTTGAGACTGCCTTTAAGACTAATGTGATTAAGGGCTATATAAAATAAACTTGATTAAAGTTTATTTACCTTGATATCTGGCATCAATTTCCTTCATTAGGGAAACACTTCTTTGCAAGTCAAATGGCAGCGACTCAACAAGATCCAAATATTCCTCAACATAATTTGCAACGACATGGACAGGATCCCCATTGGTTGGGTTCAACATTGTGTACCTTGATCAGGCACCACCACCACCCAGATAACCTGCAACATAAACAGCTTGTTCAGGAATGGTCACATTTAAGCCTACTGTATACATCAATTACTGCTTCACTGCCAATTTACAAGGACTTAAGTAATACGAGATAATTTAAATAAATGGCAATGGTCTGTTTTGCAGCAAAACAGTTATTGAGGGCTCAATTGTATTAAGTTATTTTAATGGATATTTAAATAAAAAGGTGCCTCATTACCAGTCAACAATTTGCACAAGCCGTACTCTTTCGCAAAGCTATTTACCACTACAATAAAGAGAGGTAGATTTAACAAATACATTTGTTCCAAACCGGAGGTGGTGTGGGAGGAAGAGGTTTGCAGATGCAAACAGCGTTTGAGGCGATATACGTGTGTACCGTACACAGCATCAGCACACATCGATTAAAACGAAAGAAGGAAATATGTTAAAAACAAACAAAAAACACGGATTGATTAAGGGGACTCCAGGACAGAGGGTGACCAAACGATAGGTTATGGATACTATTGGCATCGCTGCTCGGTGACAGCAGGGATTTTCTCCGCGACGAATGCTAACATTAAATTTAGAGCAACCCACTCGCGAAGTAGACTTGCTTTTGACACTACCAAATAATCGGAGAACTGACCAAACTAATACACAAACGTGTTTACAGTACTACCATTAGTGCCATTTCAGCAACAAGCAAACATAGCTAAAGCTAACATGCTAGGTAACTTTTTCAGTACGGTATGGCATATTTCGTTGCAGTACATAAAACATGCATTACATCCAACATACATTACGTGTTGTTATACATATCACTTTAACTACAAAATGCAAAAAATACGTAGATTATCAGCAACTACCCTACGGTACATTACCAAGAAATATGTAACAATGTTTTATTCGCGGAAGGACAATATCACGCATCGGCGTATCGTTGAAGTTAAAATAATGCAAGTGTCGAAATATTTCTGAAACAAACGGGTTTGTCATAGTTAGGTCCGATAATAGTGTCCCAGAGTTGTACTTATCGACAAGGCATCATTTAGCTTGCATACAGTAGCTCCTGCGACCTAGCTAACGTGTGGTGCTACCGTACCGTAGTACGGTACTGTACTAATCAAAGTATGTCAAAAACACATCTGGATTTAATTTGCCTCGCCAGTGAATTTATATAATGCAAACATTTTACCTTGATAAATATGTTTATTTGGTAGAGTTGTGTATCGTCGTCCGAGAGTTTTTCCTGTCGTTACACGCGTTAAGTTTGCATACACACCATCTTCTACTAGCAGAGCTAGCTTATGCTAGCTGAATAGCCACTGCCCTAATTAGTTGTGCGCATGCGCTTCTTATAGTCAGTATATAATACATGTTTTATTATACATTGCGTTTGTCAGTGTGAATAATTAATTTACATAACGGAGTGTTTTAGTTACACATTAATCAATTAACTATATAATATTGACTTGTATCACAGATCTTTTTTGAAAATGGATTGCAGATGCCTAGTTACAAAATAAGGACTAGAAAAGTGCTAAACAACAGTGCCACTCTGTGGCCAGAAAGGCACATTACTATATAATCAAGTACATTAGTCAGTCAATTTTTATGAATTTTTTGTATTTGTATTTTATGTAAAATTACAATAACATATTCAGTAGTAACAATTTCTGCTTACATCTACACCAACTATGGGGATAGGGGTGTTCTTAAATATATAATATACTTAATTTCTACATAAATATGGGATTGTGAATTCCAAATAATTACGATGAACGATAGTACTACTACTACTACTACTAATAATAATAATACAATTAAAAAATTAAATACAATTAAAAAAATTACATTTTATAAAAATGTCAGTTTGTTTTTTTAAAGTTAATTTCCTTTTCTTAGGTTTCAAACAGTTTTTTGAAAGCAGAACCAATCTCCACAATCATGTCTGAGGTGGTGGTGGATCTGCCATATTGATGGAAGGCTTGGCTGTTGCATTGTCTGGTAAGAGCGCAAGCACCGAATGCTGCCACCAGTGATGGATTCATACTGCGAAAAGGATAAAACAGTTACTACTACTTTGACTGAGAAACATTCAAAACACAACTTTGAAAACAAATGTATGCATACATAAAGTAGTGCCTAGGCAGTCAGTCTTGCTAACTTCAAGCTCAAATCAAAACAATATTGCTTCGTGGTCCTCCGCGGCGCCTCACACATGGAAATGCATTGTGAAGCAAAGCGTAGTGCTACAGCTTTGTTGATGTGAGCGGTGTTTGCCACTTTGTTCATGTTCCTATTTACGGAGCCAGGACTGTGTGTGTATGTGTGTACATACTGTGTGGAACCGCCCTACCTCCTCAATCTATGATGTTTCTTTTTCTGTATATCAGTCTTTTCCTTCTCTGTTAGAATCAGCTCTTATAAAATTAAGAACTTTCTAGTCTTTAAGATGGTCGTTATTTTGATTATTGAATTATATGTTAATAGGTAATGTAAGTTGTAAAATGTGTAACCAAGCCAGTCCTAATGATAAATGATAAAAACCTGTTGTTTGCGTGTGAATGACATTTGCTTACAATAACTGATATTACCTATCAACAATTATACACATTGTTATTCTAACAAATTAGAATAAAAGCATTTGATAAATGTAAAATGATGTCTGGAGTACCGTTTAACTTGTCCCGAGGAGGCATAGGCCCAGTGGGCCAGTACTCCCAGAGACCCAGAGAGCAGGTCCCCTTGTCCACCACATCTCCTCCCAGTTCCCCCAAGGCTGCAGGAGATCACTGAAAACAAGAGGGTATGATCAGACCTCTGTGGGCACAGCTTAAGAGAAGAGTGATTGTTCATGTTAATGCGGATGACACACAGTGTGTCATTAGGATGCCCGTATTTACGCCTGACATTTTGAATCCAGAATTGTAAGTGATAAGCTAGTGAAATGTGTGGAGATACTTGGTGAATTTGACCAAAAAAAGTGTAATATCTTAAAATTAGCATTCAATAGCTGACAATAGCTTTAACTGTCAGTTGGTTGAATTAATTGGATGGAATATTAGAAAGAATGTACAAAACACAGTATGTGCAACCTTAGTCCAGATTGGATTTGACTTAACTAAAGTATGAGGTATTTGGCCCATTATTCCCATTATGCAATGCAGATGCAGAAGGCAGTCCTTCAATGTGTTTAGAAATGCATATCCTGTTACACTGTGGCAAAGGCATCCCTGAGCACCAAGTGGGATACTGGAGCCTCATTGCATCTAGGAATTATTTCATACCTGCATGTTGTGCGACTGGATCACCCAACACACACTATAATGGCAGCTCTCTGCAGTTTGTGTATGAACAGTGCAAAGCATGGGCTTGGTACTGACCCTTGCTCCCATCTGTAATAAGATCCTGTTCCCCCTTCAGCACCACCGTCAGGTTGCCCATAGCTGCACTAAGATGCATTGCATTTCGTTGATGATCACTACTATCCAGAGGTTCGTGGTGCTGAGGGAACCATATGACAGACAGACACATCTATCTCAAGAGGAACATACTGTGCTATCGTGAATGACTGAACATTAGTGAGAGTCTCACCCACCAGGGCCTCATATAGTCGGGTGAACTCCATGAGGTTAGGTGTGAGGATACCCTTCTGGTAGCCTTGAATCACAGATGGCTGCTGGGAAACCAGCCATAATCCATCCTGTTGACAACAGACACGCTCTCCGAATGTGACAAGCCTGTGTTTGCAAGTCAAACACAATCTGTTCCACTTTGTAATGTTTTATTTATCAAGAAAGGTTGTCTACTTACAGCATCGATTACTATAGGGATATCTCTTGCTTTGGACTTCTCTATAATTTCCTGAAAGAAGAATTTAAGACACAATTAGACATATTAGATTCAGACGTAATCATTTCATCATCAGATATTTAGTCTCAGCCTCTTCCGTCCGTACGTTGCATAAGCAACTCTTTGTTGAACGTCTGATTCATAGACCCCTGTAAGCTCAACATCGCTTTCCGTAATTGAGAAGTACATTTTCATTGGCTGTTAGCATTTTCACTCACAAAATCTGTATCTATAATTCTGGGGCGATGGTAGTGCAGTAGCTTGCTTTATTTACACATTTAAGTTCTTACTTATTATAAGCACTAACAGTAGCCTTCATAACTAAAAGGACAATACCTGAAAACTGGCACAGTCGTGTTGGCAAATTTCTCAACAAATTTCTCTGTATAAGTTTAACGTTTGACTTTGTAACAGAGTTACGTATTTGGTTGATGTGCGTGTTAATGAAAATATCTCTCCGGTCAAGTAGCGGATCTAGACGCAGTTAGCCAGCGCTGTGTGTCCCAGACGTCACATAAGTAAAGGCTGGCTCTGCGAGACTATCAGATATTAAGCCAGCTCTAAATAGGGCCTTCAGCTGCTCTGCTCCCAGACTCTGGAACGCACTTACACTCTACATTCGACATGCCCCCACTGTCACCTTGTTTGCTAAACTCCTCAAAACCCACCTCTTCAAGATTGCCTATGACATTTTGACACTTATTTCCCCTTAACTCACTCTCAATTTATTGTATTGTAATTTTATTTTGTATATATTTCTCAGATCAAAGTTTATTTCTATAGTATGTATATATTTATATCAAATGTTTATTTCTATAGTATGTGTTTTTCAGCCAACATTTTTATATCTATGTATTTACTATGTAAGATGTCCTTGAGTTTTTAGAAAGGCGTCCAAAATAAAATGTATTATTATTATTAATAAATGAATGTCTTACGGTCGATGCTAGTGTAACTGGGCATGATTTCACACCTATGCAACATGTCACATGCCTTAGCTGTTTTCAGTAGTGCATCTTCTCTCCCAAGACCTGGTCCTACCACAAGGCTGTGTAGCCGTGGCAACCACTTCTCAATCTCTTCCACTGCATTGGGGCTGTCCCTTCACACACACACACACACACACACACACACAGTACATACGAGTACATAACAGTACTAGTAATCCATATTGCTATTACTGCTTATTTGCATTGTCATACCCCATGCATAAATAATGCACATCTAAATAAAATACCATTGTATTTTTTCCCCATTGTAACAAGCTAACTGTTTTAGTAAGAACTTTGGATTTTCTCATAATATGCCAATATGATAACTGCTTATCAAGCTGATGAAAGAAACGGTGCCTTGCCAGATACAGTATTTAATATCATCCCATGCTTCAAACACTACTCACAATACAGGATGAACTATGAGCTCAGGACTGTATGACTTGATAACAGTTGCAGCATCCCTGGTACAGAATACGTGCGATAGGTCAGCTCCCTAGAAAGGAGGGCAAGGAAACACCATTACTGGACCGCCATGAAGGCCCAAAACAAGTACATTTAAAAGACAGATCAGTCATCTAAAATCGTATTTGGTTTACCACTTTCAATGCAGAGATTGCAGCAAAGTATGGTGCTCCTGTATACCTAATCAATCCCAATACAGAAAACAGGAACTATAAAATACAATACATTTACAAAAAAATATATAATATTAATAATTACAATAAATTATAAAATACAAATATTTATAATAATTAAAAGCAAAAAGGCATTACATATTATTATTATTATTATTATTATTATTATTGACGTACTCTTTACAACCACCAATGATGCCAATTCTTCCATCTTGTCCCTTGTGTTTTTTGGATATCAGCGGCGGGACAATGCTCTTCACCAGTGAAAGGAGGTCATTATCCATGCCTCTATGCGACGTGGATCCAAAGTTCAAGTAGCGCTCAAACACTGGGGAAACACACAGAGGAAGAATGAAAGACTATCGACTACACCAGCCTCCTATTTTACAACACAGATATGGTCCAACTATCCAAATAAACAACTAACAGTCTGTCTAACAGAGCAGGGCCTATCACTGAGCTTTGATAAGGCTTCCAGTCCCTCCTTCTCTTCCGTTACATTCCACCTTGAGGGTCCACGGGTGATAGCGAAGCAGGTACCTAATGCCTGGTGACCTAGGTATTCCTGGTGATGCTGACGCTGCTGGTTAAAACAGTCGGCTCTAGGCGATGGGCATCTGTGTTGGCCAGACGCGTCACCCGCACCAGTTGGGAAGGCACTGGTGTACGCAGGGCCTTGGGTGTAAGGCGCGGTCCTGCTGCCGGACGATGTAGTCGTGGAAACCGGGCGGGAGGAGGAGATGTTTGCAAACATCTGGCCGAGCATCTGGAGCATGTGAAGTTCCCTGGAGTGTTCAGACTCTCTCCGGCGGTCGTCTGACTGCAGGCGCTGCTCCTCTATCCGGTAGAAGTTCTCCTCGGCCTGAGCGCTCTGCTCGAGAAACTGCTCCATCAGCTTCTCAATGGGAAAGTTGCCGCAACTTTTTCTGAGACGTTTAGGCCTTGTAGCGGACATAGTGGCTGACTGGCTGTTATTATTTTGTCTCCCAGAGGTGCCTGTGGCAGGGGGGTGTGAATGTTTATTCATCATTTTAAGCTACATCAGGTCATAATGCAGACATTATAAACACTGACTCTATTATCCTAAATAAAGAGAGGCTGGGGTTGTACTCACAATTATTTCTTATTGTCGTTTGCACAGGAATAGGAATAGGAATAGGGACAGTTGTAGATTCCAACTTCACTTCAGTTTCTGGAGGAATGGGGCATTCGCCCATGCTCTCGGAGTAGGTGTCTTGAGCATCTTCGCAATCCTCTTCCAGGCCATCCCCAGTCTCATCCCCACCCGCCCCGCTGTCAATCAACTCCTGAGGGTCAATGGCGGGGCGGTTGCTCAAGATTCTCTCCATCGTATCGTAAAACTTACATATCTTGTGATACTGTCCATTATTTCGGAGATTACCCTCCTTTGCTAACAAGTATTGCCTCTTCAGACTTTTAATCCGTACTCTGCATTGTTCTGGTGTCCTGTCAAACCCCACTGCGCCCAATCTCCGGGCAACGTCGCGGTAGACAAAGCTGTTTCGGAAGTTTCCATCTAACGCTATCTGGATTTCCTGCTCCCCCCAGATGTTAAGCAAGGTTCTTGTCTCGACGTCAGACCACAAAAAGCCCCGCGTATTTGCATGCATAGTCAATTGCAATTTTATATTACAAGGACATTTGGCAAATAAGATGATGAATGATGAAATCTACACTGCAGATGACAAAAGCAGCGAATCTTTGCTCCAGGCTGCAAAGCCACCTTGTGTTGACTCGGTACCTAGACAATATTGTACTTTACTTATGCCAGGAAACCTTAAGACAATGTTTTAGTCAACGAGACCAGTACATGAACTTGTTTTGAGCAACTCTTCTATGCTAGGCTTCGCAAAGACCTGTCTCTAATCGTATTACCGTCTAGCAGTGTCATTATACGTAGTTTAGGTTATAGGGCGAACTGACAAAGGATCAGCTTCCCCGCCCCTTCGCCAGCATCCTGTCAGTGGAATAAACTGGCCTCAGATCAGCCATCTGAGGAAAACTTGCTACGTAATCGCGTAATCAGAGGGCGATTTTCTGCGGGGTCCTAAAGGCACTAAAAAAAAACAAGTTTCGCAATGAGGACAACACTCAGTAATATATCCTATTCGTTAAGGTCATAATGAATACATTAGAATTTCGTCGTGTAAAATTGCATTATCTTTACCTTGGTCGTTTACATAGGCCAGTGATATAATCGAGAGTGTAATTGTAATTAAGCAAAACACAATGATCTGCGTCTCCTGTAGCATTCTGACAATGTCCGCTTTATTTTTTCCCTAAAATAACCGACCATCAGCGAAATATTCACCCTTCCGTGACAGGTGTCGTTGTACGTCTTCTTACCTAAACTTGAATTTCGTGCCAACTCTGGTAAAAATGCAACAATGGTCCCGTTCCTGATCATGAGGCACATCAGTGTAGGGAAGATAGTTGAACATTCTGAAATACAATTGGCTGAAGTAATTAAAGGTATATGGTAGCCGCACACAATGGAGCTAAATAACAATATAATTTTAAAATGTTAAATTAGCGTGCGTGTGTGTTACCAGTAATATACGCCACAATATTTGAGTTTTCTTTGTTTTTCTTCGTCAGGTTGATAAAACAAAAGCAGTCTTGTCAAGAATCCAAGAGCCGCCCCTCACTCAGGGCGACCCAGTGATGTAAACCTCTCATACCTCTTCCCGACTACAGTATTGGATAGTTACCAACTTCCCCTTTCATCTCTCAACTTTTGAAGTTTAGGCAACAGCAGCAAAACCAGTGTTGGGAAACTTGGGATCGAATCGCACCTCAATCAAATAATGGAGTGCTGTAAAAATTATCTTGTATCAGACGTGGCTTCGCGAACAACCCCAAGATAAAACACCAGCTAGTTTGCTTTGTTTTATTACCAAAGTCAATCAAGCACCTGAACATGCCCAAGGCGTTCAAGATGAAGAAGCCCGACGTGAAAGTTGTAATCCTGGGAGATATGAACGTGGGGAAGACGTCTCTACTCCACAGGTACACTGAGAGGAAGTTCAGAGACACCGTCAGCACCGTTGGAGGGGCATTTTTCCTCAAGCAGTGGGGACCCTACAACATCTCAATATGGGATACCGCCGGTACGGTACCGTAATACTCAATATGATTATTTAATGTCGTTATATAGATTCTAATTGCGACAAACGGCCCTTACCTTTTGTAGACTATCACGTTGTTTACATAATCGTGCTTGTGACTACGTAATCGAACTGCTGCTGCAGTTGTTAATAGGCTACAGGATAATTAAGTTAATTCCACTTGACATGGCAGGCACACAGGGCCTGATGTTATTGCAATGCCCATTTTATTTAGTAGGCTACCTATAAATTATTCTCTTTTTGAAAATCAGATTAGAGTATGAATAGCCGACATATCAAGAAATAATGTTCTTGTTCACATTGCAACGTTTCTAGTAATGGGCCTGAAGGTGGTCCAAAAAAAATACGATTAAATACATCATAAATATTTACCTATTCAAACATATTCGACATTGACATGCCAATCATCGTAGACCAGGTTTGAATAGGTCAATAGAGAGTGTACACTCACCGTTTGTTTTTCTTTAGAGCCTATAGGCCACCAATGCCTAAACACTGAGTGGCATATACAGTAGTATGTCACGTCACATATTTTAGAAATAAAATCTAGTTTTTGATTAGGCTAAATGGTATAGAATTCTTAATAATCAATCATCTATTTGCTTGTATGTGCCTGGGTCACCAGCATAAGGTAATATTCTCAGTATGAGGCAGTTTACAAGAAAAGTGACTACACACTTTCCTTATATGTGACATACCCTTGATTGATTATTATTATTTTGGCATGTTCTGTGTGGTTAGAAATCACAGCAAACAGTTATGCTTTGTGTGGTATAGTCTTTTTATTGTATTGTGAGCTGGAAGTAACCATATTGTACTTTGTGCAATGAGTAAATCCCCATTTATAAATTTGCATAATATTAATATTTCCAAGTGGTTAGTGGTTCTCATTTTGTCCTTGGGATTGCAGAACTGCACATTGACAGGTCAAGGAGTAGTCGCAATTGAATACCATGCTGTATTCAATGCTTGGTTATGTTTTGTGTTAGTTTTAAACAAGACATTTTGGAACAAAGGAAAAAACATTCTTTTCCACCTGAGAATTGTGTGGTCATTTGAACAAATAGAATAGCTGTTGGTTACAAAGATTAAGTGCAAACCAAAATACTGTTTCCCATGTTTGCACTATAACTCCATGACCTCTGACTGAATGCCATTGCGTATTTTCTTTTTAGTCACTGGGTTACAGAAAATCTGGCATCAGCACTGAATAATTTCAGGGGGGTTTGCTGGGAGCCCAGAGCAGAGAATGGAACTATTGCAAAGTGGCCATTATGGCTTGTCCTTTAATGTAATTGTCCTTGAAGAAAAGGTCTAAGACCTTTTTGTTCACGATTTGAAACATGAGGTGTGCTTGAGAGATAATTAACTTTAAGGAGTTTGCTGGACTTGACAACTTTAACTTTAAAGCGTCGGGCTTGGCTTGTTCCTCTTATCAGTCACATGACAGGCCTATGATCCGAAGACCACAGCTGTAAGAATCATGACTTCACGTACATTAGTTTGTGCTCTTATTCCATGCTTTCCTGCCACAGTACTTTCCCTGATTAACAAATATTGGGGCTGTTGAATGAATGTAACTTTTTTCATTATTGCACCTCAGTGTTTCCTTTAACGGACGTATGGTGTCACATGTCAGCCTGCCTCGTTTTACCACAATAGTACTTTTGTAAATAAGAATATATTTTCAGATCCAAAAACCTAGATGAAATTATACATTTTTCTTTTGGTATAACATATTGAACCACAAAAGATTCTTCTACACATTGAGTGACTCATTTTTATATAATTGGAACAAAGGTCAACATTATGCATATTTTTTTTTGTGTCTGGAGTTGAAAAAATAAACTAGCAGACGAAGCCGGTATTCAAAAAGTCCATTACAATGTTTTGATATTTCATTGGAAATATTCTGTGTGTACTATGTGAATTTCACGTGTTTTCCATTAATTTCACCATTCACAATTCCTCACTTTGTGAAAAATTTTTATTTCCTCAAAACAATACATTTTCCTTGCACTTACATTTGTGGTATAGGACAAGTTCATTCTCCTGCCATTCAGCAGGCACCTACATTAAAGATGGAGGTGGTCCCTGCCAGTGTTGGGCAGTAACTAGTTACTAATAACTAGTTACTGTAATATTTGTTCTTTTTTCAGTAACTAGTAGTGTTCTTAATTACTATTTCTAAAACGGTAATATTACTGTTACTAATCCAAGTGAGGCTGCATTACAAGAACGAGATTTCTGGTCCTCGCAAACTTAGGTTAGGCTAATTGAACCAACCTGTTAATCATCTGGTTTGAGAGGCTGCAATGTTTTTACTTTGTCTGATTGTTGATTCCTATGGTTCATTATTGTTCCAATAAAGAGGAGTCAGCTCTAAAATGAGCTGGCTACACTTCATTTTTAGGAAGAGGCAAGGCAGGGTAGTGATTGTGAAAGTAATATAGTAATGTAACTAGTAACGTATTTTTATGTATTCTTCTTATTCTTCTTATTCTTATTTCTTATTTTATTACTTTTAAGACCCAATAATAAGTAAAGTAAAATAATTTATTTTTGAAGGAGAAATCAGTAAATAGTAACTTATTACTATTCCTGAGTAACTTGCCCAACACTAGTCCCTGCACATAACACTGTGGTTCCCCTCTCTTACGTAGTCAGGGCCTGGGCTGTGTATGAGATTCAAGGGTCGCAGTGATAAACGGCTGCCTGTCTTCCACAGGCCGCGAGCAGTTCCACGGGTTGGGCTCCATGTACTGCCGAGGTGCGGCGGCTGTAATCCTCACCTATGACGTAACCAACTGGCAGAGTCTGGCTGAGCTGGAGGAGCGCTTCCTGTCCTTGACCGACACTGCTAGCCACGACTGCATTTACGCCGTTGTGGGCAACAAGGCCGACCTCACAGAACCCAAAGCCCAGCTGACTCAGGCCTCCGACAGCGGCTCGGAAGACCCTGCAGAGCGGACAGAGCCGCAGGTGCCTCCGGCCTGTCCCACGCCCCCGGCCTCGCCCACCTTCCCTACCAGCCCGATGGTGCGTAAGCAGGTGAGCCACGAGGAGGCAGTGTCGCTGTATGGGAGAATACTGCGCTACAAGGGCTTGGACGAACACGGTAGCCTGCCCGCCGAGACCATGTGCTTCGAGACGAGCGCCAAGACCGGGTACAACGTGGACATTCTGTTTGAGACGCTGTTTGACCTGGTGTTGCCCTCCATCCTTAGGAAGCGGAATGATAACCAGCGTTCTCCTACCGTGGATCTGGAACATTACCAGAGCTCCAGTAGCAAGCGGGCTAAAACTAGCTGTTGCTAGGGTCCAGGGGGACATAAGGTACTGTGAATTAGAGAGTGACTGTTCTTTTAAAATGACAATCTACTATTTAGGACCAAAGGAGTACTGAATGTTATACCAGGTAGCTTTGTGCAGTTTGTTTTGTATTTACATACAAACACTGTTTACACTATAGCCAATGTGAGTAAAAAGACATGTTTGATAATCACAGATATTGGAATCCTTACTGAATGTGATGAAGTAAGAAGGAACAATTAATTCTGTTTCAAAATGCACAAATGAACCAAAACTGCACTTTCATGAGCCAATAGGCTTGAGAAAAGTCAAATGAATCAAATTAGAAGTCAGTCACTGCTACGTTAAGATGTGAAAATATCCTTATTTTGATTAACCTACAGTAACATTACTTGAGTGGCACGTTGTTTTGTGTAAAGTGGTTTGAGGAACTTCTAATTCATCAAACTCACAACAGGTTTGTTCACAAGTTGTACTAGCATTTATGGACCACGTTTGCACGATATTCTCAGTAAATGTATTTATCTATATATATACTGTAAATGTCCCTGTTCATTTTGGTTATGTTGCAGAGATAATAAAGAGTTTATTTTGAGTTGTTCTCATGTGTGATTATAATAATATAATGGTAAGTAAATAAAATAACTGAGTAAATGGTCAGAAGAAAAAAACGTTAAATCATATTACAATGCAATTGTGTTACACTTCGCACTGAAAAAATGTGGCCTTAAGATCCAAAATAAATGTTTTATTGGTTTCAGATTTCACCTACTTATTAAACCTGGAAAAGAAAGTACTTTTATTCTGTTTATATGCAGTAATATTGTCTCTGCAAATTTTCAAAAAGTCAAATATGTATGTTAAATTTAAACATACAGCAAAACACTCACCTTTTTAAATTGTTCAAAATGGTCAACTAATTTTTCTACATTAAATATTTTTCAATTAATATATCATTACAAAAACAAAACGTACTGTTATCATTGCCTTAAAAGATAACAGTGTGAACACATAAAGTCAATACTGTCAAATAATTTTGTTTTATAGAAAATTAGAAGTGTAAATCGCACCAGTGATGTTAAAATGACAGTATTGTGGAGTATGGACTTATATTTGACAGCATGTGAGATTGCGCTAAAATGTAAGCATTATTTTATTAGAGTGAATCTGACAATAGGGCTATGGCTATCAATTTAAAACTAGACAAAATGCCATCATTGTATGACAGATCATGATTGCTGGTTCTTGTTTGCAGGTAAGAAAAACCAGTGGGAGTTTAAGAAATTATTATACATAAAATACCTTAGGCTCTATGTGGGGCAAAAATCAAGTCCATTCAATAGATATAAGTAAAGAGAAGAAAATCAGTGCATTATGTGTGACAATCATGATTAACAATAAACAAGCCAATACATGTGTAATAAGCAAAAAGCAAGCTATCATTGATACTATCAACATGATCAGACTTAGTATGAACATCAGAACAAAGGCACAATACTGTCAATTGTCACATGTCAATTTACAGTTTGAAGTAAATAATTGTTTGTGTCATTGCCGGTTCTACAGTATAAGAAACCCCCCAAATAGTTAATATTAAGGAACCAATTAAAGCAGTGCATATACACATGGACATATTTGGTCTAGCTGTAGTGTATGTTCTCTAATCTTTAATCATTGTATATTATACTGGTTGAGGTAATAAGTTAATTAAAAAAAAAGCACCACTTCAAATATAACAAAAATACACTCTAAGCATTAGACTGAACCTTCTGTTCTGTTTTTCTATCAACAGTAAGACACCCTTTTTCAGCCCATAACATCAGTTCTTTGGTATTAAGGTCAGACCTTTTAGAGCACAATGCTTCACATGAGCACTGATCTAAGGTCAGCAATTACATTCCCCTTGCTTGCAGCAGTGAGATATATGGGGCAGACATAGGGGATGACACTGGGTCAGCGGCTATTATCTGTACTGCTAACTGAAGACAGTCAAGGCGAGTCGGGGGAGTCTTGCTCACAAGTTCTTCATGCAAACCTGGCAGCGACTGATGAGTGATAGGAGCTGGCCGCCTTTGAGGGTGTCTGAAGCCGGCTCGCTCTGGAAGGACTGGTCTATGGATGTTAGCCAGAAGCTGTGCTTGCTTGCAAAGAAGTGGCAGGTGCCTTTGGCCCCGTTGCACTCGATGAACGGCGCCGTGCGGAAGTCCTCCAGGCAGGAGCCGGGTGATGACAGGGACTGACCTCCCCCTTCGTCGCCTGCCCCTGTGTGCTGCGGGGACAGAGACGGCAGGGCGATAACGTTTGCAACAGCGCCAGCTTGAGAAAGTCAGGCACAGCGTTAGGCATCCTCGAGAACGCTTGCTAACGCCGAGCTCGACTCACAAACAAACTCCCTCAGAAGCTCCGCCCCATACACTGAAGAGCATTGCGAAGCCAAATGGCATAAACCACTTTGCTTATGTTCCTATTTACGGAGCCAGGGATGTGTAGAAGAAGTACACTACCAGATTATTCAGCATGCACAGAAAAGAGTAAGATAAAATGCGAGGAGATATTTGATGGATTTTACAAAAAGTGCATTATCTTACATTTAGTTTATAATAGCTGATTATACCTATAAATAGTCAAAGCTACAGTATGTGTGAACTGCATGTCAGGTCACACTATAGGTGTCTCATGTTCCCTATATGTTAGGCTTGTCATTTTCAGTGTTTCCCTTGTGTTCCAGCTCTCTGTTCATTGGCCCGGCCTCTTTGTACCCCCTAAGGCCTCCAGCCCTGACCCCTCACAGACGTTAGTGACATCACCTGGTAAGTGATCAAGTGATGATGCGAGGCTCCAAGGACTGGATACATTGGAACGGGACAGAACTTTGTGACTTACTACATTACCTTGACAAAGACAAAACATGTTGAGGACTACTGACTACTGACCGCCCCTTTCACTTGTCCTACCTAGTTACTGTAACTAGGTTGGACAAAACACCATAGAAAGCTATTACAGGAAAACACAAAAGTTGATAAGAGGTTCCGTCAGATTTTTTGAATATGACGGAACCTCTCATCAACTTTTGTGTTTTCCTGTGATGAGAGGTTCTGTCAGATTCCAAAAATCTTACGGAGGCCAACATTTTTTTATTGTAGGAAATGCAAAAAGAGGGCGGGGCTTAGGATAGGTAAAATGTAGGTTTTTAATTGTAGGTTTTTCATTTTAAGTTTTACCTGTCTGCCAAAACACATAAGGGACTGGCTGCTGATTCATACGTGTTCCACGGTCTTGCTTTACTAATCTTACGTCAGTCGTTGACCTTTTTTACACTTCCCGAGCTTCCTTTTGTTACCCAATGTTTCACAACCATATGAACTGTGGGCAATTCCCACAGGCAATGTCTGCAGAAATGCAGTCTTACTGAAAGTGGGCTCAAAATGTCTGTGTGAGAGCCCTCATGCACGTAACATTTTGACAGTGGGACAGCCCTAGCCCTCAGGAATGCGCCTGAAAGTCTATGTGTCCGTGAGTGTGGTCATTGGGACTAGGCCATTGTTCCGTCTGCTGTGTTTCATAGAATGTCTTATAAGTTCCACCTGTGTCTTAGATAATCATGTCTTATAAGTTTCACCTGTGTCTTAGATAATCATGTCTTTTAAGTTTCACCTGTGTCTTAGTTAATCATGTCTTACAAGTTCCACCTGTGTCTTAGTTAATCATGTCTTATAAGTTCCACCTGTGTCTTAGTTAATCATGTCTTATAAGTTTCACCTGTGTCTTAGTTAATCATGTCTTATAAGTTCCACCTGTGTCTTAGTTAATCATGTCTTATAAGTTTCACCTGTGTCTTAGTTAATCATGTCTTATAAGTTCCACCTGTGTCTTAGTTAATCATGTCTTATAAGTTCCACCTGCTGTCCATTGTTGTTGTTCAACAGTCTGTCTCTCCTGTCTTGTCTACCTTGCATTTAAGCCATTGTATTTCCCCCCAATAGTGATGCTAATTGTTTACAGTAGCGCTTGGTACCCCGCAACGCAACAATATGAAGCACCACGGTCCAACATAACTCACCATAAGGAAGGAGTAGCCAATCCAGAGGCTGCGCCAGCCTGCCGGACACTGCGGAATGGTGATGTCCTGGCTGTGGACTGCTATGGCAACGGATGGAGCCTCGCAGACAGAGCAGCGACTGATGTACGGTTTGATCTCACCCTCTACGACGGGCATCATGGGCAGAGCGGCGGTGGTTGACAGCCAGTAAGACTTATCGTTTCTGCTGGCGTAGTAGCACACATCTCCCGGGTTGCAGTACAGGAAGGGCATTGTGCTGAAGCGTGGGAGGCAGGAGCCAGCCAGTCCTGCAAAGGGCAATATCATGTCTTATTCTATCGACATTCAGCCAGTCCTTGGTGGAGTTACACAAGTGTCAATGAGTAATGAGTTCCCTCCAGTTGGTATTTTATCGAAACAACTAAAATTATATTTACTGAAAAAAATCTTTAATTTACTGCAAGTTTATGTGGTTGCATTATCGTAAATTAAATCCTTTTTCAGTTATACCGTAAAAGTAATCACAGACTGAAAACATCAAGAAATATAATGAAAACGTCAGAATTTCTTTCAGACTGCGTTGTGATAATGCAGTGTTAATGCTTTTTGTAATGACACCGTTCAGGCCTGACTTACCAAGGTCTTGGTTGTGGGCTTTCTCCTGGCCCTCAAAATAGAGCAGACTGTAACCACCCCACAGTTTAGACATGCCAATGGGGCACATGGGAGTCTGATCTGATTGGCTGTGCTTCACCAGCAGGTAGCCCACACTGACACTGCGACCAGGCATACCAGGCAGTCCATTAATACCAGGCCTTCCACGGTAACCTACAAGCGTAAAGAAATAAAGGAGGCGTTTTGAGCTTTGAGCCTGACTCCACCTATTACGCAACTTTGAACAGTGCTAAAACGTAGTCGAATAAGTTGAGTGAGGGGAGCTGCTGAGAGGGGGCACTTGATGACGTGTGAGCTGAAGAGGAGTACTGCTGGAAACCAGCCAGTCAGGATGAGTGTGGATGGATATGACGTGTAGAGCCAGTGTCAGACCACAAAATACAGATTTGATTTTACATTTTACAAAGTGACAGAGAAGTGTGTCAATATTATCACCAGACTTTATGTCTCATCACAATGCAGTCATTGTTTAGTTAACAGCTCAAAAACACAATTTAGGGTGCTGTAACACTTTAAAAGAAAGGGCACAGTATATAGCCATATTTAAATCACAAAGCAAGCCACAAACACATGGCATACAAGAATGGCCATGAATGAGTAACTATTTCACTTCAATAATTACTTAATAGTGGTGTTTCCATGCTCTCTGTGGTTGACCTTCAGTGTGTGGTGGTCACTAAAGTGTTGCTCAGAATTTCCATGACCACTGGCTTGCTTCCTCAGTCACTAATACATGAATCCATTTGTTTCTCTAAATCCCCAGACACACCTTCTAGGCCTTGGAGTCCAGCGTGACCGATTGATCCAACCTCTCCACGGTACCCAGGAGTTCCTGATGTGCCACCAATCCCTGGCATGCCCTTGTTCCCCTTGGGTCCGATGAAACCTACATAGTAAACCAGCACAATAACATTTCATTCTAATGCAGTTGTTCTTAAACCATATCTTTTCATGAGGTTGTTTGGTAGCAATTTACAACAGACACTTATCCAAAGCAACTTAGAATAAGTACACCTGGCAATAGCTGAACACTACAGGACAGTTATCATAGCAGACAACATTATGTTAGAATAACAACAGCAGCATGTCATCGGGGATCATTTAGCTATATATTTTACATATAAATGACTGTATTCACATATGCAATACTCAAAATAATTGATAACAGCCTAAACAGTTGCTTGCTTTTGTAAGTGACCACCTAACATATATGACTGCATTATTGGGGACCGCTCATAATCATTATACTAACCAGAATCGCCAGGAAGTCCCTGAGGCCCAGGTTCACCCCGGATTCCCTGTGGTCCCCTAATACCCTGCGGTCCAGGTGGACCTCTTTCCCCAGGGATTCTGACGGGCAGTGGCGGAGGACCTGGCTGGCCGGTGATGCCGGGAAAACCTGCACATGCCCAGTGTCAGAGTTGGATTCACTCCAGTGATAGCTCCAGTGTAATCCAAGAACCAAGCGCCAAGTAGAAAGCAGCACACATTTAGTGCTAATGCTATGAGCTAGGCCTGGCCCCAAATACTCTGGCTATTCGGGTTGTCATTCGTTGGGTATGCATTCGATTTTAAATATTGGGATTCGAGCGTGTTTATTTTCCATCATGCATTCATTTTTTGCATTTCCCGTTAATCCCTACCGTCTCTGTATAAACCCACGTTAAAAATGTAATTGCTTGCCCTACACAATCGATCGCAATTGGCTCTGTCTATAAGAAGAGGGCAGGGCTATTCATTCAACACACATTCTTATTAGCTAATATATGTTTGGACAGCTCCAATTGGGTCAATTGACATGTCAATCAAAAATGGCCATAATGAGCAAATGGCCACAGTATGTTTACATGTGTGCTCACTGAAGCTATGAATGGAAGATTACTTCTGCTGGCTAATAGAGAATGAAGGCCGTGCAGTATTTCATTCACATCACATTTTATACCTGTTGGGCCAGTAGTTCCTTTTGGACCCACCGGTCCTCTGTCTCCCTGGAAACCAGACCTTCCAGGAATTCCCATCAGCCCTGGCTCTCCTTTCACCCCTGCAAAACGCAAATAATTGAAACCCAAGCCAGACGATGACTGATCTTAATAATAATGTTACTGTCTGTAACAATACAATATGTGGTTATACTGTTATACCACGTAGCATACAATCAATAGCACAAATACAGCACTACACAAAATCACTGTTTCAAATACCTTTTTTGCCAGATATCCCACTATGTCCCCTAGATCCTGATGGTCCTTGTTCGCCTTTGAATCCTTTTTGTCCCGGGAATCCTGGGAATCCCATTGCTCCTGAAATGCCCTTTTCTCCAGGAGGAGATTCAATTCCAGGAAGTCCTCTACGACCAGGAAAACCTAACACATTGATTACACACATGATATCCTATGGGAGTAATGAGTCCCACACAAACACAATACAATACTAATTATAGCCAGTTTAGGATGATTTTAACCTAATCCATGTTTCGCAAGAATCTTGTAAAAATGTCGTAACGTAAAATTAAGCATTTTCTCTCATCTGTTACCAATGGATGTTTTTAAACTGTACACTTATTATAATAGTCCTACCTTCGTGTCCTTTAATTCCCTGGAATCCGGGATCCCCAATGGCACCAGGTCTGCCGGGAATTGCCTCTGGTCCCTGGGGTCCTTGGAACCCTGGGGGTCCTGGTTGGCCCGGGTCACCTGATCAAACACACCATGTTTTATGAAACAGCAACAGCCGCTGCATGTTGGATAATGTCATGCATCTATGACTGTGGTTGAGGTTGTCGAATAACATCATAGGGGTTTCTACTGCTATCAACTAACACTGCAGACACAGCACGTTTTCCGAGATGAAATGGAAACGAGCGGGCGAATGAGGAATGGTTCGTTGGGTTGAATGTGATTTAATCTCAATCTAAGTGTTGACTAACCTGTGGGTCCCTGAAAGCCTTTCAAACCTGCCGTGCCGGGGACACCATTCTCGCTATTGGGGTCCCCACTCTCCCCCTTTACACCTTTGAGCCCAGGCTGTCCTCCTGGTCCATACGTGTCTTGACCTGGCAGGAGACAGCAGGTACGGCTTACAGTAAGACACGTCTGATGCTTGGGAACTTTCCTGAGAGGCCACAGCAAATCACCTCAGCATTTACTCTATCATTTGCTATTTCTGTGTAGTACCTGGGACACCGGGCATACCCTTCTGACCGCTCAGACCATGTAAGCCATAAAGACCCTTCAGGCCAGTGAAACCTGCAAGAAAATGAAAAGTAAAATTGCATCACTCTATGTGGGCAAGAAAGATTATGTGTGTGTGTTTGTGTGTGCGTGTGTGTGTATGTGTGTGTGCGCATGCGCGTGTCAAACAGTGGATAGACCGGAAACAATGTGGGGCTATTGGGTACCGTTTTCTCCTGGGAAGCCGGGGAAGCCAGCAGTCCCCGGATCACCGGGCGTTCCCGGAAATCCTTTGTGACCGTGGCTACCAGGAAACCCCCTCTGTCCGTCTGAGCCTGGAGGAGACCGCAGAAGCAGAATGACTATGCTGCATTTTGACAACAGGCTACAAACTAGGGTTGCACGAAATTGACAACATGTGATATTGATCCTCAATACTGTGATATCAAATTTCATTTTTATATTTTTAAACATAAGTAATATGTTAAAATGCATCAAAATAGGTTCATAACATATCAAAACAAGTTTCATATTTGACTGGTACAGCAACAGTAATTTCAATCTACAGAGGAGGCATTCTTTTTGGCCACTAATGTTTCCTCTTCAACCTCCATTGTGTTGTTGTCTCCCTCAGCCACACATATTACTTTTCTGTCTAATTCGTATGCAACTAAGCCACACAGCCAACGAACGCATCTCTCCACAAAATTAACGGAATATTGCATACTTTCTGCAACATTTCCATATGGTATTGCGCAACATGATATTGAGATACCGATATTGACTCAATATAGAGGGCACCCCTATAAAAACCCTTTCAACAGCACGGCAAAGTTAAAGGACATCTTACCTGGGAGACCACCAATGCCAGGGTCGCCTATCTCACCCTTAACTCCATCGATACCATCAAAACCAGCGCTGCCTTGGTCCCCAGGTTGTCCCAGTAATCCTTTCTGTCCTGTGATCATAAGAACACCATTAAATCAACCAAGTCAAAGAGACTTGACAAACACAGTGAAGAAAGCTCTTAGGACTACAGTATACCTTGCGGCCCTGGGAAACCAAGCTCCCCTCTTAATCCTGTAGGTCCAGGGAGGTCCATACAGACGCCTTTCTCACCTGCAGAGATATAGTCAGAGGCAGAGCCATTGAAATAACAGAGTTACGCCAACGGAAGTTCGAAATTGTCAACGGTCACAAACCTATGGCAGAATTGTACCAGGAAGTGCTTGGTGGGCAATTTGAATATATATACACATACAGTATATATAACTTCATTTTTGGGTAATTAGTAGTCAATAAATGCACTGATTTACATTTAAGATAGAATGTATAGGGTACTTTTAGTATTTAGGCTTCCGGGAACTATTTTGAGGCTCCGTTGCTGTGGAAAAACGGTCCTTTGGAGTGAAGGGAGATGACGCAACTCTATCTACATGGCTCTGGTCAGAGGTATATTAATGTTAAAAACTATTATGTTATGTGTTTGTGTCTGGTATGTGGAATGCAATTGTACCTTTGGATCCGTTCGTTCCTGGTTCTCCCGAAGCACCATAGGCACCTGAACTACCTTTATTACCCTTTAAAAACAAATATGCAACGTTTAGTCTAAGATAATCATTTATTGTCATTGTACAGAGATCCATACAATGAAAATTGAGGTTTTCCAACATAAGATGCATTGACAAGGACATCCAAACAACAAATAAATAAATAAATAAATACACAGTTTAAGAACATCTACATCCATATTAATGGAGAGGCATTACTATATTATGCATATTAATAAAATATATATAAAGTCTCCTACAATAGGACAATTCTGTGGCGTGTACTGATTCAGTGGTCTCTTAATTTCCCCCAGAGCTGTATGAGATGTCTATGAGGACAACAGAGGATCTAAGGCATATACTGCATTTTCATCTGAACTCCACGTTGTCCCTCACCTGAACGCCGATCATTCCGGTGAAGCCGCTGATCCCACGATTCCCCGTTTGTCCGTGTACGCCTTTTTTCCCCGGAAGTCCCTCTGCACCTGGGCTGCCTTGCACTCCCTTCTCATGGCTAGGCGACCCAGGATGGCCATGAAAGCCATCCTTCCCTGGTACACCAGGGTAACCTTTAGACCCTGGTGGGGGGGAATGAGAGGGGGGTGGAAGGTATGGCACACAGCAATACACAGTGGTGAAGAGTGTGATGGTGGACTGTTCTATACACTGTAAAACAAAACAACAAAATGAAAACGTGACAGTAAATTACCAGCTGTAATTGCCGGAACTCTACCGTAAAAAAAACACAGTAGACCATATAGAGTATGGATACATAAAGCTGGCCCCACACTACAGGAGTTTTAGCCCGATTGTGGGTCCGATTTGCCCCTCCTGACAATCGCGGGGGGCTGGTCGGAACCGATCATTTGCCCAAATGATCCTGTAGTGTGAGGTATTTACAGACCGAATATTACCGTTGCAGACTGCTCAAAGGCTCCCAAAATTCGTAAATATCAGGTTTGATATTTACAACCTGAAATCCTGTAGTGTGACAGGGTACAGCGATTGGAACGCCAGCATTATCTCGCAATAGCCAATGAGACGTGAGCTGACTGGGAGTCACAACAACGTTGCCATAGATACTAGCAACTATGTAGGGTACGTAGCTTCCGTGGCTGTAGCCTACCTTTCAGATCGCGCTGCAAAATAAAATAAACAATTCAGGATTTTTCTGTTTTCTCAGCCACGAGTTGACTTCATCAAGAGTTTGGTTTTTCTGTGCATGATATGTAGCACACTCAAGTACTACTACGGCAACGGTGATCTGTGTATTGACGGCATGATTGACAGTCCATCTCCCTGTTTAGTTTTGCTCACGTTTGACACGCGAGTATATGTGACATCCCATGTCCCTGGAATCGCCACAGTGATATTGTTTGGCTTAAACTTATTAATGTGGTTAATATAATATTATTCAATAGTTTAAACACTATGTTAAAATAATTAATTCTGAGAAATACTCTATTCAAATCCTAAATTACAGTCTTGGCTGTAAAAAATACAGCATTTGTTCACTATAAATACAGTGAAATATTATTTTATGGTGGAGTAATATATTTTATGCAGAAAATGTATGCAAAAATTATATATTTTGTATTATTTTATAGATTTGACAGAAGCTGTATTAAACCATTTTAGAGTTTACGCTATTTTACTGTAATAATTATATTTGACGGTTTTTCCTTTAAAATCCGCTGAAACATTTTACAGTGCAAACACCTCTGGGTCCAGTGAATCCTATCTCCCCTGGGACACCGTGCTCCCCCTTGTCTCCCTTCATGACTTCCATGGTCTGATGAGGGATGTCTGGCTTCTCTCCCGGTCGTCCTTCCAGGCCTCGGTTACCTGAGGTCAAGGACATCTCAGTCATGTCAAACAGATGGACCCAATTCCACTTATATGTAGTGCTACATTATTGTGTGGCAGTGGTTGTCTAAAGTCCGCACCCGTGAACCCAATAAAAGTGTCTCATTTACTTGCAATCCCATGCATGCACAGGGATAGAGAAGACAGTTTCTTTAATTAAAACCATAATTTAACTACATAAAACATATACTACTTGCCTATTAACAACACATAATTGCACTGAAAATGTATGTAATTTATTTTTATAAATTTCTTATTGAAGATAACCACCGATATATACTGTATATATATTTTAAAATCTTTACATGTATCTTGCACACATAGTTTGAGAACCAGTCATACTGGGACACATGGAGCACAAATACATATCTCCACTTTTCACCTTTTTGTCCACTGTGGCCCCTGCCTCCTTTTACACCCACTGGTCCCATTATCCCAGGTTCTCCAGTCTGCCCACTGAAACCCTTGATGCCTGGTTCACCCTGGCGCCCGTCAAAACCTGACATGCCTGTTGAACCTTTGCTTCCTGGCAAAAGCAGCAAGAACCACATTACCACATTTTCACATGAACCATAACATGAATATATGAACCATAGGCAGGATATGAATGCAGTCTAATATATGGTTATAAAGGTAGTATTTATTTATTGACCAATTAGGGAGCGCAGATTTATGCTCACCTAACCCTAACCCTCTAACCCTAACCCTTTTAATAAGTGTGCACAAAGATGATCATACTGCCACAAACCTATATACTTCCTCAATCACCTAACCCTAACCGATCCATTTAACGTGACGTTACAGTGTCTTAACATAATAATGTCTTGTGACTGGGGTTGGAAGGACTACTAATGAGCAATCCTTGCCTTACCTAATCCTGGTAAAGCTTTCGGATTACTGACCTCCTGTCATTCCTAAATCAAGCTAGTTAAGCTAGTTAAGCACACTTAACCAACTTAAGTAAACCAAGCTAGTTAAGCACACTGTATAATGCTAAGGTAGAATAGCTTCACATTATTGCTTGTAACCAACCTTTGAGTCCAGGGAGGCCTAGGTTTCCATCTGGGCCAGGAGGGCCTGGGTCACCTGCTGGACCTGGGTCTCCTCTGCCCCCATCATCACCTTGAGGACCCGGGGTGCCTTTCAGTCCTGGAGGACCCGGAGTGCCTGGCTCCCCTTCACGCCCCCTCTCTCCCGTGAAGCCTGTCGACAAAGTGACAGGGCACAGCTTGGTGTCACAGAGCCAGCTGTTACAATGTGTGGGACACAGTGTTGGCTATACCCGCTTACTTGACATGAGATGTATTTTGATTGACATGCACGACAACCAACTAGGCCTAATTCGTCCACCAAATCAGACGTTACATTTTTACCTGAGCGGAACAGCGACGAGTCTGGCTGTTTACATTTACATTTACGACATTTGACAGATGCTTTAATCCAAAGCGACTTACATGTAGTATATTTGTCTGTAGTTTGACAGGTCGTACACCAACAATTGTAAGAAACAAATATTATATCAGAATAGTCACAACGGCATGTTTATTGCCGGCCAGAACTAATTTTGCCGTCCTGATCTCGTCCACTAACATGATATCCGGTTTTCCCTCTGCCGTGTTCCATGCGATCGCAGCATAAGAGTAGGCACAACACATAATCAGCTTTTGACTTTTCTTATTGAGTAACGTCAATAGCAGTATACACAAACAAGCGTATGTAAGTGCTCAACCTGGTTGTCCAATAGCTCCAGGTGTCCCACGTAGGCCTCCTCTTCCAGGAACACCGGGGTAGCCATATTTCCCAGCGGGTCCTGCTCTCCCTTGCTCCCCCTGCAGGCCCGGAGGTCCAGCCTGTCCCTTCAGGCCTATCATACCAGGCATGCCACGCATTCCTGGACACAGAAAGTGACGTGATGACGTAGCCGTAGACTGAACATCTGATCCATTTAAAAAAACGAACCAAATGTTGACGTTGAAAACAACTGAGGTCAGGTAGGTGAATAATAGCTGACTAACCTGGATAACCTGGATCTCCTTGATGTCCAGGTTGACCTTTAGATCCCCGTGGGCCAGAAGGTCCCGGGTCACCAGGCACACCAGTTGAGGCTCCAAAGATATCTCCGTGGATACCCTTGTCGCCCGGCGCTCCGTCGCGGCCGGACACACCGGGAAGTCCGGGGTTTCCTGGGGTGCCCTTGATGCCAGGCAAGCCTAAGTCTCCGCGGGGTCCAGTAAACCCTGTATAGTATATCCATAGACAATAATGATGAATGGGTTTTCCCACCTGTGTACAAACACAGGTGGGACATTTTAAACATGTAACATTTTAATATTGTACCCATATTTGGTTTCTTAGTGTATTATTTGCATATTTTCTAAATGGATTGTTAATTA
>JAODUH010010182.1:14670-29732 GCA_027564835.1 Typhlichthys subterraneus
TGATTTATTTTCTTACTTTACATTATGTATTTAACATTTATCATTTAATATCTCATTTGTAATATCCTGCTTCTTATTAATTTTTTGTGTGATTGTTTGTTTGTTGATTTAATATCCTTTTACCATTCATAATTTTCTTTATTAATTTATTCAATTGTAAATCACTTTTAGCTGCAACCCCTTTATGAAAAGTGCTATATAAATGAAGTGTATGATTATTATTATTATTATTATTATTATTATTATTATTATAAAGCAACTTGATGAATGCAACTTGATGAATTGCGCATCAGCAGGCCCGTAAGAAACACAGTATTCTATCCTATAAAGGCGTTATTACCTATCCACATATGGAGGAAATAAGAGGGCGCAGGGGTGGTGTAGAGCACAATATAGGCATCTCCCGTGAAGAAGTTTCCGTGAAGCTGTTTTGGGACAGGCTTGAGGTCCATGCTCTCCACACGCCAAATCTGCAGGCCCGGAGCTTTGCCAGCAGCCTCGAACTCTTTGTGATGGACCATGGTTCTAGGACGCAAAAAGGACGTTGCTCCCATAAATAACCTAACCACTAATGCATTTAGGCTACGTCATGACGTAGCCTAAATGCATAGTCGGTAATAAATTATATATTCAACACATTTTGACATAGGACGGAAACAACTGTGGGAAAGACAGGCCTACCCTCTGCAACTTTAATACAAAAACCTCGTCGCAGTACAATCTCAACTGCTACTACAAACAAACAAACAAACACACTGCGTGCGCAATCCGTATCGTGACTAGGCAAGGGTGCTTAATGTATTTATCTATAGGGTGTGGTCTGCGAGAAAAGTGACGTGCGGAAGCTGGGGAAAAGACTGTTGAGAGACCGATCAGCTGATCAATTTGAACGTGGCTTTATCCTTAGTTTATGCTATCGTAGTTGCACAGCTATTGTAAAAATTGATATAGATAATAGAAAACTGGTTGCAGATTTAGGCGTTGGTTATTCATAACCAGGATGATTAGGCTGTATAGGCACGGCAAGATAGTATTACAAAAACACATAACCAGTTAATAAATAACTGTTCCGACTGCAGGGACATTAGACCTACTGTAGCATACTTTGCAGTTCATCGACTGTTGCGCCAAACGCAGAAAAACCGAAAATAAAAATGGAATAAATAGAAACAACATATAGCAGCATTAATTGTAACAATAGTCTGCAAACAGTTTATCTTTACCTGATGAAGGCTGAAGCTGTATGTGGAGAAGAAGAGACAGAAGGAGTTCTACAAGTAGCCTGTAACTGTGTCAGCAAATGCTCTTTGCAAAAGGGTATATTATAGCCCTGAAAAAAACCGCACGCTGAAAAAGAGGTGTGTCTCTCCCTCCACGCCCCAGTCATAATAAAATGCTTTACGTGAATTACGCCCATCCAAAATGATAGAAATACATAATTTAAAGCAAACAAAACTATAGAATATTGTAATTAACTTTCTTTATGCAGTATAATTCCATTTATATTAATTTAAATTATACAAGTAGCCTAAATTAAGTTATAAACCTGACTTGATGATTTAATTCTAATCAAAATGGTCCTGACATTTTTTGGGTTAACGAAAGATAACAAATACCACTATAGAAGAATGCATGTTTGGGTTATATAGCCTATTTTGCTGTACAACTTATTTATCATATAGGCCAATACGCATTGTAATAAAGCATGTATAGTCAAATGACCTTGTCCATAACAAACGTTGCAATACAAGGTCAGGCCAGGAACCAACACTCAACACCTGTCAATCACATGAATGCAGCACACCGCTACAACCGCTAACCGGGGCATCTGGTTTCCATAGGGATGTTGAAATTAATAATTTCAAGATGCATCCCGATGCGGATGTAGATGATTATGCATTGATGTGGTGACAGAACACAATCAATCATAGCCTTAGCCTACTGATGTTGCTTGTTGATTATCCATCTGCTTTATTCAGACTTGGCTACATTCAGGATGTGAATGTTTTTATCTTATATTTATTTATATATTTTTTTTTTCAGCAGATAAAATATAAAATGGAGTTTGTATATCTGACTGCTTGAATATGTTAATGAAAACCATGTGCAGTAATATATAATATTGAAGAGGTGACCGAGTAATCAAATTGAATCGAATCGTTAACACGATAATCGGAATCAAATCGAATCGTGAGACCAGTGACGATTTACACCCCTAGTTTCGTGTTAAACATGTTCCTTCCAACAGTGTGAAACTGTGTCAGGTGTGTGCAACGTGTAGGTGTAGGCCTAAACAGTATAAACCCTGCCATGTGAACAAGCCAGTGCGCACACAGTGGAGCAAACTAGTGTTCAACCACCCATAATTTCTGTGTAAATAAACATTTAGCTTTTGCCGGGAATGTGTGCGGCCAACGTTTGGCCTTCGCAATGACAGACCAATAAGCTCCGGAGGGAGGGAGCAGCAGACGAGGGGGTGTGGTTTTGTAACCTGACGTGCCAGATATCTGTGTCTGTCCATCTGACATGTCCATCTGAGGAGCCGTCCATTGAAACCGAATAACAACAATGACTTGTGATTGGATAAACCTGTGAACCAGCAGAACCTGTTATCAAATCCACTCTTGCAATAGAAAAATCAATAGAAGAAGCCATAGAAAATGTATTTTCCATTGAGAAAAGCTGTTGCACTTCTGATACATTCTAATAAAACTGATCTGATGCTATTTGCATTACTTACGTTAACGTCTGTAGGACCCGCCTGCTTGTTCTAGTTGTTTTCAAGTCGCCTTCTTCAAACCACGCCTGTACGATGCTGATGTCTACATGGAGACTTTCTGCAGATGCTCTTGTGCTTTATATTTCTGCAACTGCTCCCGGTGGTTGGTTGCACCTTGCATGGCAGCAACCACCATCGGTGTATGAATGTGTGTGTGACTAGGTGAATGTGAGGCAAAATACTGTAAAACTCATTTGATAAAAGAGCTATATAAATGCACTCATTTACCATTTACATTGATTACAGAGGCATAGTAGAACCAGGAGGAGCAGGGGGAGGTGGTAAGTGCAAAAAGGGCTTGCCAGGGAAGTGTCAGGAAAAGGCAGGCTTAGACATCGTTAATAAGGCACCCTGACCAATGTGTGTAAGCGATTGTAAGTTAAGTTAATAAAAACAATGTTTTGTCAATCTCTCCTCACAGTTCACTAGCTACCTGTGACCTAAGCACTGACCTATCCAGCATTAACAGTAAAGCAATACACATTGGAGGCCACGTTGAGCGCAAGCCATGCAATTACACCATGTTAAATGGACTGCTGCTTTAGAATGTGTGTCAATGGGAGCTGTGGTGCTTCTAACCGGCTGCAAGCGGTTAGTTACAGCTTTCTTCAGTTTTTCAGTTCAGTTTTTCGATCACTGCGAGCCTTTGTGAACACCCACAAATGGTCTGAGGAAGTATCCTACTGTTAGTAGCTCTTGTATGGACACTATTAACCTGACATGCCAGATTCATTATTGTCACATGTCCATCTAAGGAGTGTACAATGAAACTATTTGTAAAGGGCAGGTACTTTCAAAGCAATACTTGGCAGTTGATTGTATAATCCATCTGGTCATTTTTGGCAAGCCTTAACCAGCCCATATAGCTCTCAACACGACGCTGATTGGAAAGTTCAGATGCTACTGGGACACATTGGACACTACATTGGAAATTAATTTCTAGTCTTTCCAGACTGATTTTCACAGGCAAAATTATACTGAATCTCTCGAGATCAGGATAGTCTTGCAAGGCTAGGACATTGTAGGTCTACCAAGGTAGATGTGTTTGTGTTTTGAAGATGTGTGTTTACCAGATGGGAGTTTCTGATTATATTTAATGTTATAAAATAAATCAATAAGTGGAAAACTTGTCTGTCTGTTATGTTGATCAATCTTTAGTCTTAGCTAAGTGACAATAGTTAGTTATAGTTAAAGGTAACTCACCTAACACACGTTTACAGTAAATCAAATTATTTGGAATTTTTACCTACACAAAAATTTATAAATGTATTAAATTTAAAAGGTAATGAAAAACCCAGTCACCTGGAAGGTTAACCTCAGTTTGCCAAATTTGAAAACACCTCTTGCTAAATGCACATGCCACTGCAAGACCAAGCTCATACGCTCACACCCAGTTCAAGTCAAATTTGTGTAATACAGAGCTGCCAGTCTGAACATGTGGTGTGCTCCAACACCCTGCACCACAATAGATAGTATCATAACCCAAAGCTAGGTCTCGAGATCTGAGCGGTGATCATGGACAATATTTAATATTTCAGGATTTAAAACAGCAAAATTTCAGTGGAACCCTCTTTAGAACTGAATCAGTTGAAGTTGATGTCAGATTAATTTGTAGTCACAACTCCATCTGGGGAGCTGTCCATTGAAATGGTTGAGGGCAGGTACTTTCAAAAGGGAAGGTACTCAAATACTTGGCAGTTGATTGGATGGTAATTTTCGATGTCGGCAAACCTAAAACACACCTGTATAGCTATCAATATGACACTGATTGATAAGTTCCGTTGCTACTCGGACACATTCGAAATTATAGGCTTTCCAGCTAAATTAAACTGAAGAGACCTTTCTGAGGCTAGTAGGAACAGTAGAGTGCTACTTAAATATTTTAAAGAGATATTAAACTTGAAATAAATAGAAATAAAATAGCATAGTTTAGCCATAATTGAAAGTAGTAGAACAGTTTGTAAATTTCTTTGATCTTTTGATCTTTTTTTATCTTTGTATTCTGCTACTAGCCTAAAATACTATCAAATAATATCAAGGCTGTTATGCATCGCAGAAGCATAACAGGGGTCGCGAGTCTCTCGCACTGTTATTTTGGGAGTCACTAGATTGTGAACCCCTTCTAGGAATTTGTTCTTGTAAAAATGTTCCAGCAATTATGCTAGAAAATGCACTATAAATTGTGCAATAATAGTTTTGCCTGACAGATATGTAATCTATGTAATAGTCTATGTAATATTATATTAGATTCTATTCTAAAGAAAAGTGCAAGATACCATACAGTGTGTAAACAAAAGAAAAACTGATGTTCTTATAAATCACTGGACATACTTACTACTCTATAGTACATTTAAGTTTTAAGGGCTACAAAAAAAAACAAAAAAAAAAACAAACATATATATATATATATATATATATTCACATATTTCTTCTATTGTTTTTATACATTTGTTTGCTTCCAAACTGTCACAACAAGAACTTCTATCTTTGGCAGAGCATTGTGTGAGAATATATTTGTATATCACAGAGTATTTCTCAACAATTATTTTGAGACCTTAAACCTTAAACCTAATTATGACTACAAGTAATCTACAACTGGAATTTAGTGGCAGCTGTCTGTAAGAGTGCTTGCATAGTGACCAACCCTGAATATACAATAGGTCCCAAGTGGAAAATGGAACTGGTTTTCTCTTTTGTTAACCACAAACAAAACACAGCAATTTCAGCACAATAGCTCAGTTTGCTAATTATTTAAGTGAATCAAATACCAAAGGTTAGCCCTGCTAAAGAGGTTTTTAAGTAACTTAATGCAAGGCCTATATTGCGTAGACAATGTATATTGTGAAAACAAATGTAGTTTAAATAGCCATATGTAAGTTAGTTTGAGAAAAGTGGGCTTGTAGTATTGTAATTTTGATAAAGATCAGACCACATTTAAACAAGGAATTAACGCAGAAATCCAAAACACATCAAATGGTTTACAGACCTTATTCCAAACATAAATCAGACCAATGGCCGGTGCCTAGTGGTTGCTAGGGTGCCAAACACACATCTATCAGGCCGCTATGGGAATTAGCTCTTTTCATTGTAGGAATAAAGGTCCTGTCAGTCTTGTTTAGAGATTGGTCCATCACTTCCTCACAGAGCTGCATTAGCACATCACACCCTGCATTGACATTGCCTCTCTCTGCTCTGCAACGTGTAGAACAAACAACGCAAACACGGCAAATTTGCAGAACATCATATGACTTCCACTCTGCCAAATCAAACAACTCTAGTTCATTATTTATTAGCTTGTTGAACCGATTGCAGTCTCAGGGTTGATGATAAAGAGTCAGAGATGCTCAAACTCATGAAGACGAGAATAGAAGAGGGAACCAGTACCTCCCCTGGCCTTTTACATGCATATACAACAATATACAGTATAAATGATGTATCAAAATGATTTAAAATATTATTTATATATAAATATATAACCTTAGTGTGCTAATAATACGCTGAATGTGGCCTACATTTTGAAAGTGAAGTAACAAGTAATAAAATAATTAATAATAATAAATATTAAAGCTGCAAGGGCATAACCCTGATTCTTATAAGGGTTGTCTCCTAAAATAATTACTCATCCCTTGTTGAAAGAATTACATGCAATTGAAACATGTTAATATGGCATCACAATAAACAAAATAAAAATCTATGCACTGATTAATATGTCTACATTGTAGCATGGTAACATTGGTGGCCCATTCAAGAAATGTCAGTACATTTCAAGTATAGAATGAAAACAAAAAATATGAATTTTATTTTCCAATAAACTTTGTTAAGAGAGAGATGTTTATTATCACATTATTAACAGTAATTTTCTTAATGTTACCTTTAAGGTTTTTAAAATGATATTCTTAAAAATGGTGTAAACCACTAACAGAAAATGCGGTCAACTCTGATCCGATGTTAACAAATACAATAAATTTTAAAACAATGTTTTCCCTAAAATATAACTTTTGTCTATATGTGTATTACTGTAATTCAATTTACCATTTATGTTTCCTTGCATGTAATTGTGAATCAAAGAATGTATGACTGGCAAAGACAAATAATCACAAATGGATTATGAACTACAAATGTAATTAAAAAAAAAAAAATTCTAGTGGGTTTGTGTGGTGAGTGCAGGTGCAGACTTAACAAAGACACAAAAAACACAAACACAAGATTACGCATGGCATTTAATACTGTAGACTAATCCACAGATTATCAAGATCTCTAGTAGACCTGCTCCGCCCGACTATTGCTGCCATCTCTCACTTTTCGCTGAGATTATATATAGTCTCTTTAGGGTTCACATATAGCCACCCTGGATGGAGGACCAATCACCGACCAGTAAGGGTGGCTAAGTGTGATAATGTTGAAGTCAAGCATGTGTTTTTAAAAGGTGGTGAGTGGTAGAGCTAGATGCAGCGATACAAACAGCTGCATCAACATTGATTGGTTAAAGGTATAGTAAACAAATATACCTTTTCGTCCAATTCACGACTGTAAACACTTCCCAGTGCGTGCCCAGACGCTATTCAGAAAATACATGTTGGGCCTGTACACCAAACAGGAGGGGGCGGGGCTATCCCTGGGAGCATCTCTCTGGATGTTATTTACCTCTATGCAAATAACAAAGGCAAGGTAAAAGCTTTGTGAAGCACATACAGCAACAAACAACAAGTCTTTATGACATATACGGAATCTGGACATTATCCTTTTTTTATTTGTAATATTTCGGTTCAGGGGGTAATCTACTTCTGTGACTTCTTTGTTTAATTCAATAAAATAAATTATAATGGAATGAATAACTGCTAAAACTGGATAGCCTACCTGTCCAAAAAATTTTGTTCCAAATAAAATGGTTGGTGATTTGTCTTTTCACAGTAAAAAGCTGTGACGCATGAACACGGGTGGGTATGACTCTTTCACACAGTAATGAAAGAAACAATTCACTTTTTAAAATCCAGTTATACTGCAGAATCACCATTTTTCATATTCTCTGTGGTCGTTGCTGAACAATTACATGTTATTGTGAGGTTTACCACTGAATCACAATTAGGCCTAGTACCTATTGTAATAACCATCTCAAAAGCTGCATAAACCTGACTACATTTGTGTTTTAAGAGCATAGAGGCTATCCCTCCTCAAACAATGGACACAACAGAGGACAGAGTAGAGTAAATAATGCCATATAGCCTAGGTGTGTTGACTCAGCTGGTATAATATCAAATGAGAAAGGTGGATATACAGGAGAATACATATTTGAAAGCAAAACAGAATGCCAGAGAGCCTTACTGCATTATATTCTAACTTCATGCATAAAAGTCACAAATTTGTGTATATAAATTAATTGTTTGTTTGATTTTAATCAATTTGATTGATTTTAGGTTTAATGCAAATAATATCAGTGGTCAGTCATCGGCGTATCTGATTAGCAAGTGTCTGTGTGTGCGTGTGTGTGTGTGTGATGTTGTTGTCGTGCGTATACAGTATGTGTGCATCCTGCATGTGTGTGTAGCTTAAGTGTGAGTACTGTATGTGTGCATGGCATGCTGAGTGTGTGTGTGTTGTTTAAAACATAACAATTCCTCCTTACCAGTACAAAGAAAATAAACACACACTCACACTTCTCCACATGTATACAGTATGTGTGTATACAGTAAACGTGTGTAACTGTGAGGCATTCTTCATTATGCGTACCATAAACCAATATGTTCAATTTAACAGAATCTCCGACATGGTAGTAGTATACAGTACATATAGTGGCCCAGTTGACTATTGGAAAATATATTGCCAACTTTCACATTATAAAAAACTTTCATGCATTATTAAATGTGGAAAAACCTGTTTAATAAACTGCCTTACCAAAAGACATTGGTCAAAGACAGCAGATTATATCCCCATAGCTCAAAGCATGTGACAGTCTGTGAAACGAGCATTGCTACATTTATTATGATCACATCTTTGCCCCAAGGGTTAGATTTAAAGCATTCAGTGTACAGACAACAGCCTATTGATCTCACAGGGAGACACAGTATGACCTAAGAATTATAGGCAAAGATAGTTTAGAAATATATGAGAATTTCGTATATTAATACTACACAATATGAATAGAGTATACAAATGTGGTGAGCAGTCTATGATAGGGAGGGTGTTTCAGGAGTGGCCTACAGTACATTTAATGGACAATACAGTAGGCCTACAATTCCCATACTTGCATCTTATAATGGAGATTTATGAATGTAATGCCAGTTTTTTCTAACAACAAAGGGAACTGCAGCAAATGTATATTAATAAATTTAAACATTTTATTTGAGATATTTTCTTTATTAATAAACAGATAAATACACGTGCATAGCATTCTTAATTCTTAAGAGGCACTATGGTTACTTTTGTGAAAGTTTTTCACAAGAAAATATCACAGAATCGAGAACATGGCGTTCCTAGACCTAGACCTTTATAAACACAACACTAGACTTTAAGGTTATGTCACTTGTGTTGTGAGAGCCAACACTGATAAAGTATTTGAATATAGACATGCTACATTTCTTTTTACAGCTGTGCAATGACAATAAAGCCATTCTATTCTATTCTATATTCTATTTTCTGTGTCCGTATTTTTGTAAGACGTTCTTGATTCACGGCTAGGGGCGTACAGTATGTAGAGGACCGCCTTACGTAGGTTAGCTTACAGCAGCAATATCCGCTGTGCAGTGTTGACAAAGCGATTAATGATTGAATGGAAAAGGTCACACCATGACTTTGTGTTGGGTGAACATGGGGCAGAGAGATCTCAACATACTGTGTACGCGGTTGGTGGGTCACCTGAGTCCCGCAGCCAGTTTCTCCATGGCGACTTTGCGCTCTTCGGCTTTCTGCTGTGAACGCCGCAACACGTTACGTAACTCCTGGAGGTGGTTTAGCGTGTCCACCAGCTCGCCTTTCACCACTTTCATCTGGCTCTCCAACATCTGCGTGTGGTGCAGGGAGGTCCGCCGGTGCCGTCGACTGGAGCGCACCTTCTCCTGCAGGTCCTCGACTGCAGGGGGGCAGCAGGGATCACAGTCAGAGAGATGGGCTCTATGCCAACTACAACCACACATAGCCTACACAGTAGCACAGCAAATTATTAATGTGAAAACAAGATGGTAAATCATTTTTATTTTATATAACTTTTATTTAACCAGGAAATCTCGCAGAGATTAAAATCTCGTTTTCATGAAAGACCTGGCCAAGAAGTCTATTTTAAAACAATACTGCAGTATAAAACATAAAATTAATAGTTATACACACAATTATACATACAAACATATATACATAAAAGCCTCATAAATCCATTGAATAGATAATTTTCAGACAAATAACAGTTAATGATTAAACCCATCTACTGTTTTTACCTAATCACAGTAAATAAGTCACAGTTTTAATGACAATATGATGGTACATTTTTTATCTGGAATGTAAGTATATCATAATACCACACGAAACTCTAGAAAAAGCAACGTTGTATTCATATTAGGATTAACACAAGAAAACGAAAAGGTATTTCATGAATGGCCATGTGCGGAGTTTTGGGGATTGAGTTATAAGAAAGAAATGTTGAAAATACAAATCAACAGAAAAGTCACATTGCCAAAGAGCATTAACAACACATGTTCTGAGAACTATGTGGTCGTCATACAGACCCATGCTGTCTATCAGCTTCACCCTTCTTATCCAACGAGCTCTTGGTTTGCTGCAACATGTTCTCCATATTGGCAAGGTCCGCAGCCTTGCTGTCAGTGTCTTCAGCCACGCCTGCCCCTTCTCAGTCAGTTCACCGGGACACTTGTTCATTTTCTGTGAGAAAACGCTACTCTGGAGCTCAAAACAGTGTCACCGGTTGCCTATTATATTCCACACTGTCTCTGTCTTTAGGTGAAAAAACGTTGACGCTTTGCATTAGAGGAAAAGTGTTTTCACACTCCTCTGGGCTTGCTCTCTCTACACCCTCCGTCCTTCTTCAATGGATGTTCTGTTTTTGCAAGACCACAAGTTATGCTGGGCCTTTAAAGTGAACTGAAGTGCCAGTGATGTGGGCCTTTTTATATGACCCTAGAAATAAGAAGCAAACAGCACACTCTCTTTGTAGCACGAGTCACAAGACCTTCACACAGCCCTGGAGTAAAATAACATACAGCATTGCAGTATAGCCTACTCAATGAAGACATGGTTACACAATTGTCAAATGTGTACACAACCACGGTAATACATGGGTTGATTTATGTTTGTGGTGAATGCGTGAGGTGAATGTTCTGAAACATTCCACTGTGTTATAAGAAAATAAAGTGAATCATCTTTTAAAACATTTAGGAAAAATGAAACACAACGAACTATGCCCAGAGAATGGAAACACTGCAAGACACAGTATAATTACCAGTAGACTACCTACTGTAATAGCATTAAAGGCAGAGTTAAGCATTATTGAGAACGCTTGCTAACTTTCAGCTCAAATCAAAACAAACTCCCTCAGAAGCTCCTCCCCACACTTAGACATGCTTTGCAAAGCCAAGCAGCAAGCATTTTTGTTGTGAGCAGTGTTCACCACTTTGTTTATGTTTCTATTTACAGAGCCAGGGCTGGGAACACAGTTGTATCTGTAACATTACAACATACAGGGAACGGTTAGGTAGTGAAAATGTGAGGAAATATTTGGTGAATTTGATAAAAAGTGTATTATCTTACAATATTTTACTGAGTCTTTAATCCAAGGAAACAATATATTGGTGTGAACAGTGCAGGGTAAATTGGCACATTGGTAGTGTCCCCAATCACCAAGCAATGGTAGCCTATGCTTTGCAAACTGTGGATAATGATTTTCACATATGGCATTTCACCTCTAGCTTTGTTGTAGCATTTCTTCCACATACAAACTACTGTAGGCTACATTCATTTTCTTTCAGTGCAGTACACCCAGTAGGCTATAGCCTACAGAGGCCATTCACTAGATCATCTGAGTCATGACAAGTTCTGCTTTTTGATTTGGAGTGTTTGAAGATCAAATTTTTTAATAGTTTTAAAGTTTTAATACACTTTCCAAACAGAAAGACAGCACCAACTGTAGCCTACTTACAGTAACTTCAGTTGTCATTCTACAACAGAAGGACCGCATGGAAATAAATACAAATAAAAACTGAACACACAGTGAAGTCTAATCTTCATTATGCTCCTTTTAAGTGGAAGGTGACAGAAGGTAAAAAAACTGTTCAAGGGACGGTAACAACATGTCAGAAATCCTACACAAAATGAAAAATGAACAAAGGTGCAACATTATTGCAGTTGTATTGCAAAGGGAAGGATTGTAAATGAATGTAGACCTATACGGTATTTGGAAATTGCTGTTGTTTCACCACCAGTAAAGGGAAAGGGAAGAACCTTTAGCATCCATTGAACTCAACCGTTTCTCCAACTCAATGACAACTTTATAGGGTTGTTTAAGTGCAGTGTCAGTGTTAATCCACTAGGAGGTGTAGGCCCACTGTGTTCCCTCTCTTTTTCCATTCACCATAGAGAAGTGTCTCGATGACCTGCTTCCTCCAGTAGCCTATCTCAACTCAATGTTCCTGTTTTCATATGTTTTTAGAGGACACAATAATATTGTTGTTATTTCTCCACTGTAGCCCATGTAGCGGTTCATCTCTGGGGATCATGTTGAATGATCCCCATGATCCCCAAGGCTGGGTAAAAGTTAAATGTAAAATTTGCAGTCTACTGGAGCCAGCTGTATCCGGCATAGTTGGATTGTGTCACTGCCCGGCAGCTACAAAATAAACAAGCTGTGTGCATTGTGAATAGACCTACAGACATTATAAACAAAGAGTAGTAACTTGCAGTGGTTCAGTTATCCCGAATGGACTTTAACATAAAACAGTAGGATATCATATTGTTTTTCTTTTTCCATGTTTTACAGCATAATTGCAGCATTAGACATCAACACACACAGACACATTTAACTGAACTTTTTAAGAGCCACTGTGGCTCTCTTTCACTTACTCATTGTCTCTTTCAACCACTCTGTCTCCTCCCTATATTCTGATGTGAGGGTCTTTGATGATCCCAAAGATGCCAGGATGCACATGGCAGCATTAACGAGCTATGCTCTTCAAGAGGCTAGGGTGAGACTTTTCAAAGGTCCAAATATTAAAATAATAATTTATATTGCTGTTTATTGATGTGATGTATAGAGTTAAAATAACCATTGATGCAACTGTTTAATGATGTAAGCTATATTGCTTCATTAAGTGCTGCTTCTAGAGCTGTATGTTCTCTGTTTAAATGTAAAGGCTGCTGTGGCCATGGCCATGGTAAGCCCTGCCTTTCCTCATAGAAACAAGAGTTCAAGCAGGAAGACATCCCTCACCAATCCAGTGGTCACAAGTTGTGAGAAATGTCAGGTAGCATAGTACCCTGGATCAGGTGTGTACAAGTACTTTACTGTGATAACTGTTGAGATAATTCATAATTGTCATTTGTCAATAGTTGGATTCAACTAGGTATTGATGACTGTGTTGATTGTTACATTTTTGTACGTAATTTTGTTAATGCGAGGAGATATTTGGTGAATTTGACAAAAAAATGTAATGGTTTACAATTAGCTGTATTTATTTTCAGGCAGTCTAGTCTGTATGTCAGTCAGTAAAAGCTTGTACTGTATCTGTGGACCTTTCTATTTTATAGTATTATGGCACCCCCTGCTGTCAATAAGTGGTTAGTATTCAACTTTATGATTATTGATTGTGTTAAATAATCCAGTGCATCATGTATACATTATTCCATAGGTAATCTATTTAATCATTAAACATGGGAAATGTTTCTGCCGTTCAAATTACTCAATAGCAACCTCCCTCCCTGTTATTCTGATATGAATGACACTCCCATGGGTCAATATGGTTGCTCCTATTCATTAAACAAAGCCAGATAGTAGTTACCTTACCCTGGAACCAGACAGGACTTAGTATGTGACACAGATAAGGCCTGGAACAAAATGTCTCAGGATAGTGTAATTCTGAAGTTTTGTGTGAGCCGAACTTGACATTTAAAGGGGTAGGGGTGTGGTTGCCTGCATTCTATGTGTTGTTTTTAGTTTTTTTCTCTCCAAACGTCAGGAATACAATATGTTCCCGGTGTTGGCCTGTTGTAAATGTTTTTGCATATTGCTTTACCTACCACAACAACGAAACACGTTTCCGGACTTGCGAAATGGTTCAGATTTCACTAGCACATTGCTTTCCCTGCTAATCAATCTGACTCAACTCCATGAAACTTAATTTATTAATATATACATAAAAGTGGTGCCAATAGATGCCAGTCAAAGATAGGTACATCTACGTACATTCTTCTGGACCATGTCCATCTATGACCAATCAGAGATTGTTTTTTTATTACATTACATTAGCTGTCAACTACCGCTCAACCTATTGGACCGGTTATTTAAGTGCAAAAGTGGTTTTGAATAAAGGGAATCCAGGAGCAAAACTGTGGCATGCCCATGAGATCAGAATGGTCTCACATGGCTAGTTCCCAGTCAGAATTGAAATAACTCAGGACAAGAAGCTGTCATAACAAAGTAGCAGTACATTTTGTTACACGTGACCAATGGATGTAGACAGTCTGTACTCCAACTGAGTCCCTGCTGTGATTAAATCAACTGGAGTTTGATAGTTAACTGTCTGTTTGTATTTCCTTCCAACCCCCAACTAAGAAAGTGTTCCCTTTCTGACCAGCTGCAAAGAAAAAATAACTGTCAACATGATTATAAACCAACATGTCGCCTTTGATGCAGTCATGTTTCAAAGAAGGTTACAATTTAGAAGTGACATTACTACTTATACATGCTATTTAAAAAGTGAAATATATTGGTTTAAAAGTCAGAATTACATGTATCTTAGCGATACATTGGTTCAAAAGGTACAAAATGTACAAGACTGGTGTAATTGAAAACATACCGGTTCATTGAATGTTCCACAGGCATGCACCGTGCAACCCAGTGCATAATGGGATTAGACTGTGCTATTCAGTTTTCAGTTATGTAAATGTACGGTGGTTATACTTTGTGATTATGATCCCCCCCACCACCAACCCTTAAAAAAAATAAAATAAAAAAACAGATGTCTTTATATACAGACTGTGATCTTATAGACCAGGGCTATTCAACTCCGGTCCTGGAGGGCTGCACCCTGCATGTTTTAGATCTCTCCCTGCTCCAACACACCTGATT
>JAODUH010010207.1:0-10901 GCA_027564835.1 Typhlichthys subterraneus
TAAAACAGGCATGCTTGCATGTAATGTAACGTGCAAGTTAAGCTCTATTAAATGGCGACAAGCTAAATCCTACACATGACTGCAAATGTGTCTGTTTGTTGCGAGCTTGGTAATAAACGTTCTTTAGAGATAAATTCTTACTGTGTAGTATAAATTACACTTTTGTTAAAATATAAATAACACTGAATGGAGTTGTCGAGTGGTGGATTTTAGTTTACGGTGTGTAAAATATAACTCCATAAAGAGGTATGCAGTAAACATTTGACTCAATACTGTGTAAAATGCAACTCTGTACAAAGTTATATCGATTAACTTTTACTCTGCATTGTATAAAAAATGACTCTTTAGTGAGTTAAATTGTGAGAGTCATTTTCTAAGAGTTAATTATAACACCATATGGAGTTTTTTTTAACTATATTAGAGTAAAATTTTACTCTAAATTGTGTAAAATTAACTCTCAGAATTTAACTCTTCTACAAGAGTGGATTTAACTCTATTTAGACTGGGACCAAATGTTATATGGTCCGGAGTAAAATTTTACTCAATTTGAGTTAATTTTACTCTGGTAAATTTACTGTGTACCTTTACATTACTGTAATGGTAAATGGACTGCATTCATATAGCGCTTTTCCAACCTTCCGGCCACTCAGAGCGCTGGACAGTATTGCCTCACATTCACATTCATAGACTGATTGTGATGGCTGCCATGCAAGGCGCTATTTGACTACCGGGAGCAGTTATGTTAGGTGGTCAAGGACACCTCGACACTTGAGGAGGAGTTAGCAGGGGGGGAACCAGCGACTTCTGGATCAGCTGTCACCTGGCCTGCTCTACCTACTGCGCCAATGCCACATAATAATAATAATAATAATAATAATCCTTAATATAATGAATCATTGGTGTCCACGCCTCCCATAGGTGAATCCTGTTACCTGGATTTCAGCAGCTCAGCCACTAGAGCCTGGTATTCCAGATGTTTTGCCCTGGAGAAGTACAAGGTCTGTTTGAAATCAGTGTGCTGTGTTTGAGCCGCTGTTCCAACCCTTATGTATTTCAGCTGTCTGTTTTTGTTTTTATGTAGGGCTCGACTCCATCATTGTTTGTGTGGAATGACATGAATGAGCCGTCTGTATTTGGAGGGCCTGAGCAGACCATGCTGAAGGATGCTGTGCATTATGGGGGATGGGAGCACAGGGACTTACATAACATGTATGGGTTTTACCAGGTACAGTACATCTAAGCGGTACCCGCTCTTTAATACCTAGCTGTTCCACTTTCAGATTCAAGGTTAGGAGCCCAGAGTATGCCTGCCTGTATCCTTCAACAATATGCATAACCCTTACCTGCTCCTTGTAATTCTTGGAACTAACTCACTAACTCATTGTGCTTTGGATACAAGTGTCTGCTAGTTAATCACTAATCCCTGTGAGATAAAATCCTCTACATATTTCTAAAATGTAATTGACTACTGTTACAATTCAGTAACATTTAGTTGACACGATGAAACAAATATTCTACATGCAGATATTGGTAATAGAGGAAATCATTGTTGCTATGATTGTGACTGTGTGACAGACTGAGTGAGCTACAGTTAATGTTGTCTCCCCACAGCACATGGCCACAGTCGAGGGTCTGACAACTCGCTCAGGGGGCTCCGAGAGACCCTTTGTTCTGTCACGCTCCTTCTTTGCTGGCTCACAAAGACTTGGTACGTTACACAGGCCACGCACCAATAACACTTGATCTCACTGTGTGTTTTGAGTAATTGTAATGTATTACGTATTTACTTATACAGTATTAACATATTTAGCATATTTTGAAAAACAAGTATTAGAATTAAACAATAAAAATAAAAAAAAACAAGTAAAATATTAAGTGAGATACTCATTGTGGGACCTTGTTTTAAATGAGTGTATTTCACTTTAACATGTTATCCCTTGGTTCGTGTTGCTGTTTTCATAATGTTGTGTTTTATAATCCAAGAATAAAATCAACCAATCAATTGTGTGAGGCAGGAGCGATATGGACAGGAGACAACGTTGCCAGCTGGGACTATCTAAAGATGTCTATTCCCATGCTGTTGTCTCTCAGTGTAGCAGGTATTGCTTTCTGTGGAGGTGAGTACAGCTTCACTTGTTCTGTTGTTGTTTTGGTTCACTCCTAGACTCACTCCAGTCTCTACCTGTGACAGCTGTGTTTCAAACATGAGCAGTGTGCTCGGGTGGACTAGCCTGACTATTGTTCTCAGTTTAGTGTTAGCTGAGATTATAGTATGGAAACCCTGACATTAGTGTTTGCACAGCCACTCTGCTGGTGGACCAATCAGGGTGGGTTAGTGAGATGACGTGAAGTCAAGCGTGTTTCTAATTGGTGGTGGAACTAGATGAGGCAATCAATACAGTTGTAGCAATGCTGATTGGTTAAAGACTGTCAAATAGTTTCTAAATGAACCAGAGGTTCACACTACTGCCCAGTAGGAGGCAACGACTGTTAACACTTCTCAATGGAGCATGTCCAGACCCTGTCCACAAAGTGAATATTGGGTCTGGCTACACCAGGCTAAAGGTGGACATGTGTGGTTGTGTGGGTGCTGTAATAATATTGAAGAGTACCCACACCCACTATCCTAACTATAAACATGGTTGGTGATGGCATGCACTAAAACTATTGATATTCTAATGTGATGTTGACTCCTTGCTTGTTTGCTTAGCTGTGGTTTCTGCATACCTTAGAAGGAGGTGACTTGTGTTATTCCTGTGTCCCATCATGGCTGCCTCTCAGCGGACGTCGGTGGCTTTGTGCAGGACCCTGATCCAGAGCTGTTGGTGCGCTGGTACCAGGCGGGGGCGCTGCAGCCCTTCTTCAGGGGCCACTCTGCCAATAATACCAAACGTCGGGAGCCTTGGCTTTTTGGGGATGAGGTCACCGCCGCCATCCGAACCGTGATCCAGGAGAGGTTGGCAAAATACCAGTCAACTGTCTCTGTTATTATCTCCTTGTGATGATATTAATTTGACTTACTCTCCCTGTGTATGTCAGGTACTGCTTGCTGCCATATTGGTACACTTTATTTTACCAAGCTCACACCTCAGCATTGCCTCCTCTAAGGTTAGTTCTGCTGCTATCTGCTGGTTGGCAGTGAGTGAACATTTCTCTGATAGTTCTTGATAGCCAGTGGACCTCATGTCACGTCGATGGCAGGATGTACAACTAACAATTATATTACTAATATGTGTAACTATAAATGTAACTGTTAACACATATTGTTATGTTTTAAATCATATATAGACCACTGTGGGTGGAGTTTCCACAAGAGCAGGACATGTTTACGGTGGACAGCCAGTATATGATTGGTAATTAATTTAAAATATATTATTGTTATATAGCGTATATTACTATTATTAGCTTATTGTTATGTTGCTAACATATTTTGTACAGGAGGAGCATTACTGACTTGTCCAGTGACCGAACCTAACGTTACAATGGTCAAGGTTTTACTTCCTGGAGCTCGTGAGGTGATTCTTTTTAAGTTCTTGTTATTTGTCACAGTACAGAGTGTGATGAATTGATCACTTCTTATTTCTTATTTCTTTATTTCTTCTAAGATCTGGTATGACGTCAAAACTGCCAAGGCATACAAAGGAGGCCAGACCCTCAATGTTCCTGTGACCTTAGACACAGTAAGTCTATCATGACTCTACTGATACAGTTTTATGCTGTAAGCTACCATCTCTGGGGTTAAGGCAATATACTGTGGGAAGTATACAAAACAGACCAATATCATCATCGTCGTCATCATCATCATGATATCATCTTTTCGTCAATTAATTATGTGTCTTCTTTGAAAAAGGTTCCAGTGTTCCAGCGAGGAGGAACTGTGGTTACCAGGGCGACCGGCTGTGTATCCTGTACAGCCGAACTCCAGAAATGTCCCCTGTCGTTAACTGTGGCTGTAGACTCTAATGTAAGTGCCTTGAGAAGAGAAGATCTATCTATTGTGTTATCCCAGGCCTTATTATTATTATTATTATTATTATTAATAATAATTATTATTATTATCACTTGTAATCCTTAAAACGGGAAGTAGGATGTTTTGAGAAGGGCTTGTTGATGTTAACAACTGCTATTAGTATTAATATTAGTAAGCTATACTGTCATATGCTGTTTAGCTTTGAATTGGACACTGGTTTTGAACGTGACACTAACCACCTGCCTACCTCAGGTGACACCTAAATGACCATACTGTAGCTGGAGAGCCAGTGTGACGTCATATCATGTATAAAGCCACAGGCTGAGGCGCTGTGGTTAGTGGTGACGTGTGTGTTGTAATTAGCCTAATGCTGACTCCAGAGAGTGTGCTGTGCAGGGTGCCGCTGCAGGACAGCTCTACCTTGATGACGGACACTCCTTCAGCTACCGAGACAGAAACGCCTTCTGCCTGCGCAGCTTCAGCCTGCTGCCAGGCCGTCTGCTTTGCCAGTGAGTCACCCTGACACCTTCCACATACAATACTATGAATAGGCACACAGGCCAAACTTAGCTGCCAGGGAGGCTGATGGGAGATATGAGGCAAATTAGGGACACATGCGTTTATGGGTTGGGTTTATTACTGCAGTTGTTTTTACTGTATTGAATTCACTTATTTAATTTCTACTGACTGCTTAAGAAACCCTTAAGCACCTGGATGTCCATCGCACGCATGTGCAGGTCGTGAGTGGTTTTGGCATCGCTGTAAGTCCTGTAACCCATGTGGGTTGCAGCTGCGGTCACGCCCTCCAGAGACTGCGACTAGCCTTTCCTCATTCGTTTGGACTTCTTGCCTTGGCAGTGAGCAATTGAGGCATGGCCTAACTGAGCGTGCATGCATGGACTGCAGCTGCATGAGCCTAGCCACAGAGTGTGCGGAGATGAAGTCCCTACTCTTTAACCCCTGGAACCCGCGATCCGCATCGGTGCGGAAATAGTGCATAGCGTACATATCTATTAATAGATTAAGAACGGTAAATGCTATAAACACACTTTCTTTCCTCTTAATCCTGACATTCTTCTGAAAAAAGCTTGTTTTCTTCCGGTATCACAGCCTATGCATGACGACGCTGGATTTGCATAATAAAATGGCGAATTTTCACGTCAGAGTGACGCTTGGCCAATCCCAAACAGTGTTTGTACTGTGTAAAATGACGTATGGCATGCAACAAGCAAATCATTCAGCCAATCGCAAACACTGTTTTATGTCATATGATGCCTGTCATATAATATTGCATACAGTACCCCGCGAAATTCAGAGCAGAGAGGAGAAACACGATTTTAGACTAGACGAAGCAAAGTGAATAGCGATAGTTACTTACGATAAATATACACATACATTTTAGATTTAGAGCGATATAGATAGATAGATAGATACTGTAGTTTGAGTTGAGTGATTGAGTTTTTAGTTAGTATTGAATAAATGTTTTCAGTACAGCAAGTGCTCAAGCAGCTCTTTGAAAATGACTGTGGATGACTTTGACACGGATGACAACAACTACAGTATTTTGATATAATCAACCCAATTGAGGGTAGAAAGTAAGTAGACGTTGGTCATAAGAACGGCATCACAATTATGTTGTTTTTCTGACAAGGTAGAAAATATTTCGTACTACACATAATACTCTTCATGGCCTGTCTGGCAGTGTGTGTATGTGCATGTGTGTGTGTCTGGACCATGTAGTTTGATGGTTTAGTCATGTGTGCAGCTGGTCGCCTAAGGTGTAAAAGATGAAAACAGGAAAGGAAAAAAAAGAAACACCTTGGAAGTGCAATGAATGTGATGTTCCACTTGGTCTCATACCAGAGAGGAACTGCTTCCACCTCTGGCACAGCTAACTTTGTTGATTTTGGCCCCAAAAAATGGTTTTGGCCCATAAAACTGTTTTGGAAACTATCCCAAAAAATGTAAATAATTGTACATTTTTGGTTTCTGTGTTAGACCTCAAGAGTTAAATAAAAAACATGAAAAAATAAAAAACATGAAAAAATGTACATTCGTTTTAACATTTTCTGCATTTATTACACAAACGATAATCTAAATGTCTTAGAAGTGTGTTGTCTTACAATTTCCATTGTAGCTGAGAATGTGCTGATTCCAGGGACACAAAACACATGATAACTATTACAGAAATGCCTGTAGAAGCAAACGTGTCAAAAGTGTGAAAAACGGCCAAAAAGCCCTTAGAGTTGAGAGGGTTAACCTACGACCACCCGGTGCACAGCCTACTAGTGGTCCCGCGGCAGCCGCACCACATGAGGAGGATGCACTCTCCACTAGGGCGTCCGAGAGCTTGTTTGGTGGTGAGGATGACGGGGCGGAAGGCAGCCCACGGTCATCTCATCCCGACTCCAGGGGGACGAGCCCCAGTACACTGAAGGGCTCTGACGCTAACCATCGCTAGCCATGCGTCAGTTAGGCCGGTGGTAAAAATGGCTTTGCCACGTCTGGGGCTGGATGTCGCACCCACCCTGCGCACTGCCTGTCCTCACTACAGGCCAGAGAAATGTGGATTTTCCCTTACCTGGACGATTGGTTGATATGACTGATGTTCCCAGTCAGAGGGAAACGCCCTCAGTGACTCTGCAACACTGATTTCCCATGTCGACAAGCTGGGGTTCATGGTGAACTACTCCAAGAGCTCCCTGACACCCAGTCAACACAGGGTTTTTCTCTGGGACAGGGCTTTGGTCTTCCATTCCTTTCAGAGCCTGCTATGTATGCTCACGGCAGCCTCTTCCGTAGTGTCCTTGGGCCTTTTGTCACTGCGGCCTTTCCAAATCTGGCTGAACGGGCTGGGCCTACATCCCACCTTACACAGACGCAGGCTGATCAAAGTCTCTGCCAGTCGGCTGAAATACCTGCGCCCATGGAGGAGAGACGCGTATCTCACCCAGGGCGTTTCATTTGGGTCCATATCTTCACACAGAGAGGTGGTGGCAAGCCCCCCATCCAGGACAGTCGGGTCAGTGGAGCCCTCGGCAGAAGGAACGACACACACAGGTGGAGCTACAGGCTGTTCTGCTCGCCCTCAAGCGTTTCCAGTGCTGGTGGGAAGACACGTCCTCACAAGGACAGACAATACCTTGGTGATCTAGTATATCAGGGAAGCACCAAGTCCAGACAATGTCTGGGCTGGCCCAACAGTTGCTCGGGGCGGATGCTGACCTTTTTGCCTCTCGGGCAAACAACACACTGTCCCCTTTGGTTTTCTACATTTGAGCCTCGGGAGAGGCTCAAATGTACCCTAGCACTAGCATCGGCCAGAAAAGCGGGGGAGTTACACGCCCTAACGGTGAGCCGAGAGTGCCTACACTGGAACGCAGGGAACACGGGGGTAACCTTGTGGCCAAACCCTTCCTTTCTCCCAAAGATGTTTTTGACTTCTTTTACAAACCAGCCGCTGACTGGCAGCCTTTGAGCCCTGACTCAGGAGGCTGAGCAGGGGCAGTGCAGCGCAGACTTGTGCCTGGTATGGGCACTGAGGGCATATGATCAGCAGACTCCAGCAGTCGGATTCTTAAGGCACAGAGGTCATCCGAAATTCCTAGAACCGCTGTTACATAACTATTGTTTTCAGTGTCAGTGGATATGGTATGTCATTGTTATTAGTTTTGTGATATACGTTAAACTATATATATCCAGTACATTTGTTTTCGTCTGCCTTTTCTTGTCCATAGTGGTTTGTTTTTATGTTGTTTTCTGGTGCAAAGCATAACATCTGAAAAGCACAAAATAAAACACTTAATACTAATACATGTCACCTAGACTACATGGTATGTGCCCAGAGTATAACCAGTAGAATATAATTATGAAAAACAAGCATTGGCATTTGAATATAAACCCAGCCACATGCCATGTGTTTGTGTTGAGTCTCGGCTTCAGGTGACTACAGTGTGTATTTCCCTCCCAGCAGGGCCAGTGAGGAGGGAGAGTTTGACTGTGACCGCCTGATTCAGTCAGTCTCCGTCCTGGGGTTGAAAACCAAGCCCGTGTCTGTGACTCTTCACATCGCTGGTGAGCAGCACGTACTATATGTTATCATTCCACACAATGATTTGGTCTACCCGGCCTTTCTGTGTGGAGTTGGCATCAAAAAACATGTCAGGTTCATTCTGCAGTCAGTGTCACGTGACCAGTTACACTGCCAACGATTGGGGGTCGGTCCCCGGGCGCTGCACCAGTGACTGCTCCTTTGAGGGATGGGTTAAATGCAGAGTTTTCACTACATGTATGTGTATGTGACAATAAAAGCACTTTTACCTCAAAAACACTTTTTTTTTAAATTGACAAGCATTGTATTTTGGTCTGAAGTCAATTCCGATTATCATAAATTCTTACAGCGTTAAGCGCTTTACTGCCCTCTACAGGCTAAAGAATGACCCTGCCCCTCACACAGAGGGTGTTGATTAGGTGCGGCTTAGCGCAGCTCTTCAGTTGCTACGTGGAACCAGGGGTGTATTGCCTTGAAACCTTTCTCTTGGTGTTCCAGGTGCCACGGCTGTGTCCACTGCATTTCACTATGAGGAGGCTGGTAACACGCTGACACTGGACAACCTGGGCCTCAGAGTAGAGGCCCACTGGGAAGTGCACATACTGTAGCTAAGCTTTCCAGAAGGCTTGCTGCCCTCAACTACCTCCACACGTGGTCAGCAGGTCAGGATGTGTTCCTTCACATACTGTACAGACATGCACACTGACGATAAGAAACACTGAAACATGCCCTGTGTGAGATAAGTGGGCGCTGGTTCATTTACTGTACTGTATGAAGACTCTCATGTTGTTGCACTGGAGGCCAGTCAGCATGGCTTGCTAACCTTTTAGTGAATCCTGTTTTGAAATGATTTTAGACAGACAGGATCAGGTATATTATACTAATGATATTTGACATAAATAGTTACCTCAATCAATTCAATGAATCATGATGACACATCTTTTTATAGATATATGCAGCTCTGACGGCTCTCTCTATGGACACTTGAATGTCAGTCCTCCATATACTGTAAAAGGCACAGCTTCCAAGCTAGCCCTAGCTTGGATGCTGGGATGTTTGTACTAAAGTTGGCAAAACAATACATTCTGTCAAACAAATTTTTCTAACAATGGAGCTTTCCATTATAATCTTAGTATATTATACATGATGATGATTATACAATCACTGATGTTTTACACCTAACAATACAAGAAAACTATAAGTAAGAAGTGCAAAGCTAGCATGTCATCATAGTAGTTTATATGTTTTACCATTGTTGATACATACGGGCTTTCCGTTTAACTTCCAAGGTACTGCCTTGTCATCACAGGTGAACTATTTACTAAACCGCTAAGTATGATAGATCATTACAATTAGGTGTTAGCATACACTTTATCCAAACTGGATCATACCTGCAGTGTACACATTCATTTATGATTGTAATGTTCTGTCTTATTTAAAACATATATATTTGCTCTGCTAGGGAAGCTAACCAAAATTGGTATTGTGCATCAACTATAGAATGTTTTTTCTTTGGTGATTATTTTGTGATTGAGACATGTTTCGGTCACTTTTCCAACTTGCTTTCTTGATATTATTTGCCTATCAACATACAATTTGTATTGTTTCCTTTGGTATTGTGATCATTTAAACAATGTTTCAATTATCTAGGAAGCATGAAAACATATGATATACTGTATATTTGGTCATAAAATGAAAGTGTAACTGCACTCTAAAATGCTTTTTGAGCTGTAAACTAAGTAATATGATTGATCTGTGATTAGATACATTGACAAAATTCAAAATCTGCATTTTCTGTGCTGAAAACAGAACTACACGTCATATCCGTAAAAAATCACCTCATGACCTGGCTGATTTTCAACGGTACACATAGTACGCTCATACTTCAAATTCAAATGTTAACGTTAATATTAATGGAGGTCCCCCTCTCAGCCCCTCCCCTCCCCTCACTCAGCTCCTTGATGCATTTTAAAAATTGTAGTGTGGAGTCATGCTCACAGCTGGGGTGCAGTTACACTTTAAACTTGTTAGATTAAAATGCCAATACTCTAAAGCCATGGTCCTGTCAAATTGTCCTTTGCTCAAACAACAGTTTGATATAAAAAATGTATTAAAAAAATGCAACTGTAGCTGCAATTTAAAAAAAGGAATTTGATATTTTATATTACTTACTGATTTTAACGTAAATAGTGAAGTGTAAGCATTTTCTATGCAAAATCACAAACTGCCAATGACTCCTTTAATCTCCAAGTTATGTTATAAATATAAACACAAGTTCCGTGTTGTAGAGCATTTAAATGTCTTGGAATTAGTAAAATATATTAGTAGACTTTACTAATCCTACTAGTCTGCTCACTAACCTGACAGATATCAAAGATAAGTAACATGTTTCAGTTGACAGAATTCACCCATTGTGTCTGACATATGTAAAGTCACAATTTGTTGAAAGCTGTCGAAACCTACAACCTACAACTACCCTGCACCCCTAATCCAAACCTTTGATTTAATCACTCAACAGTGAGCCTGATTGGCATTGATTGCCTTACAACAAAACCACGGTATTCTATTACATTACAAATGTAGCCACCTGGCTACCACTAGCATGAAACCTGGATGTCACTCATCTTGTGTTGCCGTTCTGCTGAGACTGCCCAATGTGCTGAGCTCCACTAAGAATAGGTATAAAGGGCTTGAATGCCTTCTGCTGAGGCAAGGGCATCCACCGACTCCTCTTTACATGGCCTGTGGTGTGGCCCGCTGGCCTTTGTGTCACCCAACAATGATGGCAACAGGGCACAGGCGCACTACACTGTGCGCCTCGTCCATAAACGAGGGAAGGCAGACGTCACACAAACAAAGAGCCAATCAGCGATTAGTTGT